>PVKV010018245.1:0-45401 GCA_004027835.1 Alouatta palliata
GTTTCTACTAAAAATATAAAAACTAGCTGAGTGTGGTGGCGCAAGCCTGTAATCCCAGCTTCTCAGGAGGCTGAGGCAGGAGAGTTGCTTGAACCCGGGAGGTGGGGTTGCAGTGAGCCCAGGTCACACCACTGCACTCCAGCCAGGGCAAGAGAGTAAGACTTTGGGTGTTGAACAATGAGAACATGTGGACTCAGGGAGAGGAGTATCACACACTGGGGGCAGTTGGAGGGGGTAGGGGAGAGACAGCAGGGGGTGGGGAGGGATAGCATGGGGAGAAATGCCAGACATAGTAGGCACCTAAAGTTAAAGAAAGAAAGAAAAGAAAGAAAAGAAAAGAAAAGAAAAGAAAAGAAAAGAAAAAGAAAGAAAAAAAGAAAGAAAGAGAAAAGAGAAGAGAAGAGAAGAGAAAGAAAAGAAAAGAAAGGAAAGAAAAGAAAGAAGTACAAAGTATCAGGCCCCACCCCAGACTTTCTGAGTCAGGATCTGCTTTCTAGCCAATCACTAGGTGATTCATGTGCAAACTAAAGTGTGAATGTTGGTCTGGACTCATTGTTTCATGACCCCTCACTTAAACAGTGGTTTAGGCTCTTCATTTTAATCCTCCTAACAGGCCTATGGGGGAGATACTGTTGTCATCTCACTTTAACAGGTGTGAAAACTGCCTCTTATGTTTCTCTCCTTGTCAAACTTTTCATCTCCATGTGGCTGGCAGCATTGGAGCCAGACCCTGGACCCAAGTCCCTCCAACACCCGAGCTGCTGCACATAGGAAGTGTGGCATTACATTGCCTACTGGCTCCTTCTACTTCAGTGTCTGGCTGACATCCCACATAATGATCCATTGTCATTCAGGTTTTTTTCAAATCATTAAAAGTTTCCTAGCCTCTACAAAAAAAAAAAGAAAGAAAGAAAAGAAGAAAAGAAATTACATAGGAACAGGCACCTGCAGTTACCACCACCAATAATGCTGGTAAAACCTTTAGAAAAATATCTAGATTCTCTCTCTAAAGGGGAAGGTGGTTGGGATAGAAAAGGGGATTCTACAGTGGAAACAGTAGCAGAGAAAATGAAGGCATAGTGGGAAAAAACTGCTCCAAGAACAACCCCTGGGACTGAGTCCCAGCTCAGGGGGAGGACAGGGACCAACAGCAGTGACAGCAGCTCTCCTGGAGATGTAGCTGCCACCTAAGAGCAGGAATAGTCCTTGCTTCACCTGCTGCTTCAGAAAGAAATACATTTCTGGAATCCTGAACTGGAAAGTCCCTAATCTTAATCTTAAATCCCAAGTCAGCTCCAGGGCTCAATGAAGGGACCTTCACCACCAACCCCCACCCCCAGCTGTCCTCACTACTGCCAGCTTCACAGTCCACCTAGAATCCCTGAGTGTCTTCATTCTGCAACACTGCTGCAGCTAGACATGATATCTGTTAGCTGACAAAATAATGGCTGTGTTTCTCACAAGCTGTTCTATACATCTGGACAGGAGCCTGGGCCAGGAGGTAACATGCTGAAACTCGGAAGAAGTAGATCCTTCCTATACTTGGCATTAAACTACAGAAGGGCCACACTGCTGCTTTACTTAAACAAAGGCTGGGTGTCTGCTACAGCCACTACCTGAATACTGGGTAGGAATTTACCAAAAGCAGTTTTTTAAAGGCAGGCAGCTCTTCCCTCAGGGAGTCCACAGCCTCATATGTAAAATAAAATGTTTAAAGCACAGTAAAACATACCCAAAGAGAATGGCATATTCTTCTGAAAATAACTCTGAGAGGACCCTGGATTATTCCAAACAACCTGTACAACACAAATTCTTTGGAATTTTCCCCAAATTCTTCCAAAACAAACTCAAGGGGAGTGCAGATCTCACCTACTGAAAATGTTGTAACATGTCATTCATCTGAAAACTCCTATGCAAAGCCAAAAGCATGAAAAACACCCAGAAGCATCCCAGGCAGATGTTAAAGACCATTCTCTCTAGTCATAGCAAAGCTCCTCAGAGCCACTGACACTTACTAAAATCTGGCAGTTACATTCCCAAATCAATATAGGTCAGAAGCAGTGACTTAGAAGAAAGAAAGGCTGTGTCCTACGGAGACCGGACAGCAGTGAAGAATGACAGTCAACAGCAGTGGGTGGGCCAAGCAAGGGGGCAGCGTGTAGCAAGCGGCAAAATGGAAAGAAAAAGAACTGAGGCTGGGCGCGGTGGCTCACGCCTGTAAACCCAGCACTTTGGTAGGCCGAGGTGGGTAGATCACCTGAGGTTGGGAGTTCCAGACCAGCCTGACTAACATGGAGAAACCCCATCACTACTAAAAATACAAAATTAGCCACGAGAGGAGGCACACGCCTGTAATCCCAGCTACTCAGGAGGCTGAAGCAGGAGAATCACTTGAACCCAGGAGGTGGAGGTTGCCGTGAGCCGAGATTGTACCATTGCACTCCAGCCTGGGCAACAAGAACAAGACTCCATCTCAAAAAACAAACAAAAAAAAGAACTGAAGTCTGACAAAAGTCAGTTCAAATTCCATGTTCACTACCTAATAACTATGTTATCTTAAGCAAGTTACATAACCTCTCGGCATCCCAATCTGCTCATCTGAAGCAAGGAAAATATCACCTGCTTATTAGTTTGTAGTGGCTGAAATGTGCAGTCAAGTTCCTGAGGGTGGTTAAACAGTGCATGCCAAACCTCACTAAGTGCATCGACCCTGAAGTTACCACTCTGACAATACTCCAATAATTAATCCTCAGAAACACACCTCTGCATCACATAGGCATGGCTGAGTTACCTATATTTAGAATATCTTTTAATAAAGTGGGAAAAAAAATGGAATATTCAAAGTTATTCAGAAAACCTAACTATCCGTAATGGTTCGTCTCATCCAAAAAGACAATAGAAAGGTAAGATCATGTATATTAGACTTCAGACCCCCTCATATATCCAAATATTAATGTACTCTTATACTTAGGCACTTTCCAAAATCTAAATAATGATGATAAAAGACCAGATTCCATTTATATTGTACTTATTTTTTTAAAGACAATATAAAAACTAAACAAAGGTTTTAAATAATAGCTTATATTTTGAGGACACGGCATCCTGCCATGCTCTGTACAGCACTGAATATAAAATGATACCACAGTTCTAGAAGGTAATTTGTGATATGCAACACGAGTCTTACATATGCATGTTCTCCTAGGTGCAGGATCTAGGAATTTATACCAGGACAACAGGACAAGCATACAAAACAGAACTGTTTCACAGCATTCTGCAGAATCAATAGCAACAATTACAAATACCCTGAGTGCCCAGCAATAAGAAATTGATCACATTATGATATAGCCATAAAATAGAAAACCACATGAAATTTAAATTCATCTCATAAAAGCAGATTTATTAATTGTAAAGAATATTTATTGTTTAAAAAGCAATTTATGAACCAATACATGGAGTATAATCCCAATTTCTGTAACTCTGTAAGAATATACCAAAAGTAAACATGGAGTAAATATACTAACAGTAATTATTTCTAAGTTATAGAATGGCACCTGTTTTTAACATTATCTTTTGTTTACCTATAGTCTCTAAAGAGCACAGGTGTTTGTGTATAATAGATATATAAATTTATTAATATAAAAAAAACAACATTCAAAAGAAGTCAAAACCAATCGGATTTAGGTCAACTTCCTACATCTTCTGTACCTAAAGGAACAAATAATAGAAGAGGCAGATGCCAGTTTTTGTGCTAGGTAATTTTTCTCATTATCTATGCATTCTACACAATCCTTAAATTTAATAATCCTTATTATCTCCATTTCACCAGTACAAAATTCGAGGCTCAGAACGTTTAACTTTCTAGAAAGTTACACAACCACCCACATGAAGCAGGTACCAAAACCGACAGCATTTTGTAAGTACTCATTTGGTAAAAGAGTAACTCAATTACATTAGACCCTAAAGTATTTTCAGGCTAAAAAATTAAAGTATCCTCAATCCATTTAGATATTTTTAAATTAGGGTATTTTACCATACAATATGCCTTCAAAAATAATCCTCCTCTGTTAAGGGTACATATAGAAGGTAGATCAGTAAATAAAAATGTCCAGTTAATCTTTCTTTCCAACTTTCCTGGATAAAAAGATGTGTTAACACATCATGACTGTGTCTGTGTATGGATATAGGTGTGAGAGAGACAGAGAAAGGGATAAAAATATGATACTCTAAACTTCAATATAAGAAATTCCTTTAAATGTTTTAACAGTTTTGTGGACATTTTCGTGAACATTAGAAAGCATTCATACTGTACATACTACCTACTCCAACCTCAGTAACTTGAAAAATCTGATTAAGTTTTTAATTAGCAACTCCTATCCCATGCCATTGTAAA
This sequence comes from Alouatta palliata, assembly GCA_004027835.1. Taxonomy (NCBI): domain Eukaryota; kingdom Metazoa; phylum Chordata; class Mammalia; order Primates; family Atelidae; genus Alouatta; species Alouatta palliata. Next base: position 4,391 of record PVKV010018245.1, read on the forward strand.
CTCACCTAAGACTCCTCCTGAAACAAAACAAAAAAAGCTTATGAGTTCAAAACCAAAAAAGCAAGCACAATTTCCTAGCAGGACTGCTAGGTCTACAGAGGCTGCCTCAGCTACTTACCTTAAGGTCACAACATGATGTCAGTGGTGGCCTGCTGAGGCCAAGTAGGGGCTGTGCAGCTAGAATGCTTGTGTTTAAAGCGCTGCTCTGCCACTTTCTACCTGCAATTCTGAACAAGCTGCGTAACATCTTAGTTATCACATGTGTGAAATACAGATTAAATGTACCTATTTCACAGGGTTACAGACAGAATTAAGTGACATGGTATGCATGAAACACTTAGCACTTGCCTGACCCAAGAGAAGCACTCACAAATATTAGCTGTTATTATTACCTGTTACTATCCATCTGTAGAATGAAAGAAGCTGCATCTTAGCAGACAAATGTCTGTTTTGCCAGATGCGACATCCTTTATTTAAGGGAAGAAACTGAGTTACCAAATTATTTTCTGTGTCCTGAAAACACTGCAAAAGTTATAAATCTACAAGCAATCTTAAAACATAGTGAAAGCAATTTGTTTAAAAATAAGAATAACTCATACTTTAAATGTGAACTCATTCTGATGTTGAGAATTCAGTATTCTGAAGGAAATTACAATATTTTAAAAGAACTGTTTAGTAGTTCTCATCTAACAATTACTCATTCAGTTTTTCTATAATTTTGAGCCTTACTCATTAGTGAGTTATTTAAGGTGTAACACATTTCACCTAATGCTGTTGTGACTCATAGAAATGAAATAGACACCACGTGTTTCCCACTTAAGTTATCAAAAGTCAACATAAACAGGAGTGATGACTATGTAGTCAAACAGCCACACCCTGCCTTCTATACAGTTTTTTTTCTCTTTCTTGTTTGCCCCTTTCCGTATTTTCCTAATGCAGTTAAATAAAATCATCCCCACCTAAAATAATCTGATACACATGCGGAGAGAATATCCAAGGTTTAATCCTGGACCCATCTCACATGACACACTTCTAAATCACCACTCAGTCCCTTAATTTTAAAAGGGAAATTAATATTTGCCCTATCTACTTCATAGTGCACAAGTGACATGTGAAGGTATTTTGACGACTCTGGGAAAAAAAGGCTACACACTAAGTGTAGGCTCGTGCTTCTTCCAGCCTCCTGTGACAAAGAGGCTGGGAAGCAACAGGGCCAAGTGTGAGGCTCCTGGGGCTTCCTCTGAGGTTGTAATTAACCTGCCTGAGTATATGAAGGGCGGAGCAGCCTGCCAAGGGCGCGTTCCGCATAAACACCTCTGCCAAACCTGTCTTACCACCTGTGGCCTCCGAAGAAGCCCTTGATAGGAAGTTTTTAAAAAGCAGGTCTTGTGGAAGAAAATATCTAATAAATAGAAAGGCAGTAAGTGCCAAGTGCATAAATTTCAAAAAAAAAAACATCATTTCTTTCGCTATGAGGTATATTCATTTCATAAACAAATGGGAATTATCTTCACACCCTTTACAGTTTTGTTTATGGTTTTATTTTAATCCTCTTGCTGGATAAGATTTCCCGCCAATGTAAGCAACAAGTTTCCCCAAAGCTCTATCGCTCAGTTCCAGTTCTGACCACATAATCCACATGACTTAAATCCCAAACATTCCGGGAGCTTCCTGAAGACCACTTCATGCCAGACTGGTTATCAGCAAAACGCCCAGGAATTCGAGTCAGCAGGCACTTCTCTCGTTTAACTTTTTCAATTCCTTGTAAGCAGCCATTTAAAAGGCGCCTAGAATCCCAAAAGCACTCTCCACCATATTTGTGTGCAAACCACTGTGCAAAAAAACAGTGCTTGAGCTTGTATCCAAAGCTTGGGAGGGGTGTTCGCGGATAAAAACTAGGCTCTGAGCTTCAACTGCACTCACAGTGGATTCCAAATTAAGTTACTTACTAAGCGACAGATCAGCTACTAGGTCATGATACTGAAGATACAAACCATCATCACACCAATCATTTCAACATTAGTAATGAGAAACAAAAACATCCCAACAAATATTGACATGAGAAACCACTGTGGTACAGATGAACCACATCATGAAACAATTCCCAAGAGCCATGTTTGCCATAATTTTTCATTCTAAGAGAAAACTGAGTGTTCACATATCATCACCTAATAATGAGATGGTACAGGGCATTGTTTCCACAGGGAGAAGCCCCAGCTGGTGTATTTCGAGGAGCTGGATGCCTTCCCTAAAGCTGTCAATCAATTAAAAATACCCCTCTCTACTCCTTTCATTAAACTTCATTTTTGAAGCAACCATTACATGAGCCCCAGGATTCCACAAAATAGGTCAAAATTTTATAATAAATTCCATGAGATGTCTACATCATTATTTAGGATGCAACAGCTTTGACAGAGCTCATTGGTTACACATCCCAAAAACTTACAAATGCAAGGATTATGGCTTACCATAAACACGTTAGGTAAAAAACGGAACGTAATTTAAATGGAATAAACAGCTCCTACCTCTTTCCTGTCCCAGAATAGAATATTATCGAAAAGGTTATTTATGATGTCATAGAAGCGAATTCTTCACAAAAGGATGGGTTTCACCCTTTTTAAACTGTCCTTACAGTACACACACACACACACACACACACCCTGAAGTGAGAGAAGCTGAGATGGGAGTACCTGACTCCTTGGGCAATGAAGACTGTCTCCTAATTTCTTAAGGCCTCAACTATAAAACAGGAACCCGGGTTATGATGGCCAACACTCACTCACACTGTCTGCTTTGGGCCTGAATCCTCATAGCAACCCTATGTGGTAGCAACTCTTACCCTGGCTTACACATAAGAAAACTGAGCTACAGTAAGATTACTGGAGTTGACCTAGGTCAGTAGGTAGTTCCCTACATAACAGGGCATTGAGCATCAAATGAGAGTGTCTGTGAAAGCACTCAGGGCCCTCTAAACTATATAATTAGCAACCTAACACCTCCTATTCCCCAGGCATTCCAGTCTACACTGCATACTCCCGAAAGCAGGAGTCTCTTACCCAACTTCTGACTGGCTGAAATACAGCTTACACATCCTCATCACTTTTAAATCAAATTATTCTTCCTATAAATAGTTGCTATTTACTTATTTATAGAAATAAAAAAACAAAAAGAAACAAACATGATTAAATTTCAGGTGTGTGTTGGGGAGATGAGGGAGTTGGTTGTGTTTTGGAGGAAGAACGTTCCTCAGTTCCCGACATCACTTTATTAAGGTAGCCTCCTACTGCACAGGAGTATCCTAGTTTTGTCAATAGCTCAAGAATAAAAACATATATGAGTACATGGAAATATATCACTCTAGTGATACTTTTTGAGAGGGTATATGGTTGGATGAAAGCTTCAAAGTTGAAAGCTTGTCACCACTATTAATTTGCTACATGAAAGTTTTTCCAGGTTAAAGAATATGTTAGAGTCCATTTAAATAATCTGTCTTAATTTTAACTAAGATACAAAAAAATTCATTTATTCATTCAAAAATCATTTAATGACAACCTGCTATATACATACCTGACATGGTACATAGCACTAGGAATATAAAAAGTAAAATGAAGCAATTTTTGGAAATTCCTTTTAAAAGTCTAACCCTGTTTTTAAATGGTAGTCAAAAAGGCATATGTGGTTAACCCACTGAATTACAGCATGTTCTTGGTTAACTTATACTGTATATTCAGCAAATACCATTCCTTTAAGGGACATAATTCTCAAGTCATTCACCTCTATTAAGATTTGGCATTGTACTACATAATATTCTGGAATATACTAGGACTATCTTTGCCAATACTAATATCATTTGATAGCAAAACCAAAGCCAGCTCATAGTCTTCCAAGACAGCGGTAATCAGAACTGCACAGATCACTGAATTCTAGATGGAACCCAAAAGTCTCATAGTGGTCAAAATTCTAAACATTTCACCTGCCCCTGTGCCCCCTTCCCCAACTTTCATCTCAGCATGGCTAGTGTAAGCTATACCTCCAAAAAGTCTTCACACAGCTAGGAGGAAGGAGCAGGAAACAGCCAGCAAAATGCAAAGCTCTGGGTTGGGTGCCCAGATAATTAAAAGCCAGCTGCCTTTATAAACACTCAAAATTCTCACTCAATCATCATTAAGCCAGATGTCAGATACACTCACATTTGAGGGGGAAAAAAAAAAAAGAATAAACATTTCTAGTCCAGGAGAAGCCCTCTTCCCTATAACATAAACAACTTTTAGCTTATAGTCTCAAATTATTTTTATTAAACCACAGTTATTATGAAGCCAAAAATGAAATACAACTGGAAGAAAAAACTAAATAAAACAGGGCAGAAAGGAAGGAAGACTGGTTCCAGGACTGATAATTTATGTGCGACGTTTCATCAATCCATCAAAATCCAAGAAAACCTGAATCCTATTAGGGGCCAGTTAAGTTCAGCAAAAACATCATATACACAAAAAAATGTGCTAGTTTTACAGCCTATGCTTCATTATATTAACAATCACAAAAACCACTTCTAACGAGTAAACTGCATTTTGTCTACAAATATAGGTTTATACTCCAATTTATATATTGTTTATATATTTATTTATACTCCAATAAATATATTGTTGCAGACAATAAGGAAAACATCCCAAGGGGAAAAAAGTCTAGTCTTAAATTATTTTTTCTCTAGATTAAGGAGTTTTTAAATAACTGCCACACAAGGCACAAGCAGATGCGAACAATCATTATCAGGATATTTTTAGTTCAAATGCTTAATATAATCATGGGTTCTCAAGAGCAAAAAGATGGCGTCATTTTTTGCAGAAATGTTTCACACACACATTAGCAAGTCTCAACAATTACCTACTTAACCTCCCTGTGAATTACTAGGAGAGGTATCGCTGTGGGAACACATTCATTTTGGGAAGTGGTATATCTCTATCACAGGTAACAGTCACTACTTATTTCATATAAACTTCAAACTGACAGTTACGCCCTTGCTACCTACAATATACTTTACCATCCAGTTTAACTTTGATATTAAGTAATGGGGTTGAGACGCCCGGTTACTCAGGAATTCCCGCAATGATTCTTGATGGATTCCCACTGCAAGCCAACAACAACGCAGTCCTGCTGGCATCCATCTGTCAACCTTCCAGAGGCAAAAATGTCATACAATCTATTCCCAGTGCATACCCACGTGAGATGAAAGCATACTTCCACACAAAAACTTGTATATGAATGTTAATGACAGCATTACTCATTTAGCCTAAATGTGGAAACTACCCAAATGTCCATGAACTGATGAATGAATACATAGAACATGGTGTAACTACACAATGGAATATTATTCAGCCATGATTGGAATGAAGTGCAGTGGTCCGCCTCCATGGTTCCACTTTCCGTAGTTTCAGTTACCCACAGTCAACCGCAGACCAGAAATACTGAATGGAAAATTTCAGAAATAAACAGTTCCTAAGTTTTAAATTGTGCATTGTTTTGCACAGTGTGATGAAATCTCAAGCCATTCCGCTGTGTCCCCTCTGTGAACTGCCCCTTTGTCCAGCACATTCACACTGTAGCTGCTCCCCGCCCATGAGTCACTTAGCAGCCTTCTTGGTTTGCAGATAGATCAACTGTTGACTGCGGTGCTTGGGTGCACGTCACCCATGTTTGACATAATAATGGTGCCAAAGCACAAGACAGTGATGCTGGCAATTCTGAAATGCCAAAGGGAAGCTGGGAAGCTATCAAGTACTCCCTTTAAGTGAAAAGGTGAAAGTTCTTGACTTAATAAGGAAAATAATCCTATGCTGAAGTTGCTAAGATCTACAGTAAAAAATAAATAAATAAATGAAATCTATCTTGGAAATTGTGAAGAAAGAGAAAGAAATTCATGCTAGTTGTGGTTGTCACACCTCAAAATGCAAAACTTATGGCCACAGTGCATGACAGGTGCAGAGTTAAGATGGAAAAGACATTAAAATTGTGGGTGGAAGACAGGAACAGAACTGTGTTCCAATCCATAGCAGTCAAGCTGTGAACTTTCCTCAGGCACTTACTGGAGCGGCTGGGGGGGTCTTAGAACACACTCCCTGTATCAGGAAACATACTTCCTGATAAGGGAAGACTGCTGTACTAATACATGCTATGACATAAATAGACCTTGAAAACGATAGGTTTAAGTTAAAGAAAGGCCAAATATGATACTATTCCATTTATGTGAAATGCCCAGAATAAGGTGATCCTGGAAACAAAAAGCAGATTAATGGTTGTCAGGGGCTAAGGGAAAGAGAGAACAGAGAGTGACTGCTAATGGTTCCATGGTTTCTTTTGGGGTGGTGAAAATGTTTTGAAATTAGATAGTGGTGATGGCTGGGCAATTCTGTGAATATATTTAAAACCACTGAATTATATACTTTAAAGGAATGAATTGTATTTTATGTAAATTATATCTCAATAAATGTTTTTTTCAAAATTCATTGAACTGTACACTTAGACATTTGTGCATTTTGTTCAAACTCAATAAAGATAACTTTTTGTAAGATAGTTACAAAGACCTTTCACACCATCTCATGCCCCATACACAAAAGAAATTTAACAAAAGTTAAGCTAGTTAAATGATCCCTGTACTCTAAATGCCTGTTCCTCCCTGCAAAAACACACACACACACTTAAATATATTTTGATCAGATGAAGTGGTTCACATCTGTAATTCCAGCACTTTGGGAGGCCAAGTAGAAGGATCACTTGCATCCAGGAGTTCCAGACCAGCCTGAGCAACATAGTGAGAGGCCACCTCCACAAAAGATTTAAAAATTAACCAGGTGAGGGGGCATGTCTGTAGTCCCAGCTACTCAGGAGGATTCCTTGAACCCAAGAATTCAAGGCCGCAGTGAGCTATGATCCTGCCACGGCACTCATGCCTGACCAACACAGCTAGACCCTATCTCTTAAATATATATATATATATATGTATAATATAGTATATATTATATACATGTATTTATATGATATTTTTCCCCAGGAATAGGTCTTAATTTGCAAAGTGGAATTTCTAAGCCCTTGCTACCTTATACCCATAAACATTTTAATATAAAATTCCGATATTTCCTCCTTTCATATACTGACATCTATCTTGTTTTTAAGTATGTCATCTTTGCATTATATCTAAACAATTCCACAGGAGGAAGTTTTCTCAAGTACATTTATTGTCTTTTTCCATAATTCACTTTAATTGTATAGTCTCAAAGCTGAAAACACATGTAAGGTATAACAAAGAGGGCCACAATAAATGAGCTTATAGAATTCCCCAACTCCATATTGTGAATTAATTACATTCCCAATGTCAAAATTGTGGAGAAATCAGTTTTCCTCAAACAACTTGCAGAAACAGTTTCTCCTAGATTCTTTCTAGGGCCTTAATAGATCTCAACAAACTTTCCGGCTTATTTCTCTCAAAAGTAGATATGCTAACAGCTGTACAACGCATCTAATTATTAGTTTCCCCTGACCAAGTATTAATTTTATTTCCACTTATTGGAATCATTTGATTAAAGCTTATAAAAGTTGAAGCACAAAGAATAATATTTTAAGATACTTTCTGGTATATTGACATATACAAAAGATCAATATACATGTTCCCTTTCAAAATAACAAAGAGAAGGAAGATGCTGCCTGATATGGTTTGGCTGTGTCCCCACCCAAATATCATCTTGAATTGTAGCTCCCATAATTTCCATGTGTTGTGGGAGGGACCTGTGGGATATAACTGAATCATGGGGGCGGTTTCCCCCATACAGTTCTTGTGATAGTGAATAAGTGTCCCAAGTTCTGATGGTTTTATAAGGGGAAACCCCTTTCACTTAGTTCTCTTTCTCTCTTGCCTGCCGCCATGTAAGACATCCCTTTGCTCTTCCTTTATCTTTTGCCATGATTGTGAGGCCTCCCCAGCCATGTGGAACTGTGAGTCCATTAAACCTCTTTCCTTTATAAACTACCCAGTCTCTGGTGTGTATTTATTAGCAGCATGAGAACGGATTAACACACTGCCCATACATGAGTTTGTTTTTCAAAAAAACATTTTGGTGGCCTTGAAAACGTGCCTTCAGGAAATCACCTGACCTCTTCGAGCATGTAGCTGGCTCCCTCTCTGCCTCCACCATCTCCTCATGCCAGTCTGAATGTCTATTTGCATTCATGGCTCCCTTACTGACCTAAGCTCCTAAGAAGGTATCACAGCCCACCAGCTAATTCCAACCTGTAGATATGTTTTGCTTGGCCCACACAGTATGTCGAAGTTGGGTTAGATCAAAAATGTGGATCACCAGCTTCCTGTAAAAAAGAAATGGTCTGGCAACATTGGGTGTGCATTACCTCATAGCCACAATTGGCTGCTCCCAAGAAAACCCACTCTCAGGAGAGTGGCAGTCCCCAAGCCTCCCCTCAGCTCAGTCCACCCGGAGTCGGCCTGTCTGGCCCCTGCAGGCACGCCAGTTTGGGAATACTGTTTGTATCCTCAAGACCCAGCATAACGCCTGCCCTGTCGACAGGACTCGCCTGTCAACTCAGGGTTTAGTGTGTAGAAGAACCACTAAAAGAGAACTTGTAAAAACAAGAGGCAAATAATGGTCCCAGGCCTTCCTCTCAGAAATCCTGATTCAAATGGCCTGGACTGACACCTGGAAGTCCGCCCCTCCCAGAAGGCCCCTACTGGATTTTACTAAGAATGATCTCTGAAAAAGTTTTAGTGGAAACAACTTGAGAGACCTGCTACTGAGTCCCCACTCTATAAACAGGTGTTCGATTTTGAACGGGTATCTAAGGTTCTTATGAGATTTGATTTCCTTATATGAAAGAATTTTTACTAAATTATCACCTCATCTTATAGCTTTAAATGCTTCAGTTCTTCTTTTTCTTTTTTTTTTTTTTTTTTAAGACAAAGTCTCACTCTGTTGCCCAGTCTGGAGTGCAGTGGTGCGATCTTGGCTCACTGCAACCTCCACCTCCCAGGTTCAAGTGATTCTCCTGCCTCAGTCTCCTGAGTAGCTGAGACTACAGGCACGTGCCACCACGTCCAGCTAATTTTTGTATTTTTAGTAGAGATGGGATTTCACCATATTGACCCATGATCTGCCCACCTCGGCCTCTCAAAGTGCTGGCATTACAGGCTGAGCCACCACGCCAGGCTGCTTCGGTTCTTTATCTGAAATCCAAGGAAACCAGGCATGAAATCAGTTTCTGTTCTCTGCTACCACCTGCTGGCACATTCTGAGTACTGCAGAGGTCTAAACAGCCTTGGGACCACTGTTCTCCCCTATTTTTAACAGCTAGATCTAGGTACACAAAACATACAACTAAAACAGCTCATTTCAAACTTTAAAACACATCATCAAGTAATAGTTGGTGAAAATGAAGAAGATTTTTATATGAAACCACTAGTCTGTCAGCTTTATTAAATATACAAGAGCTTCTGATGTCTCTCTCCAAAACTGGTTTTGGAGCATTAAAACAGATTAGGACTTTTCAAGACCAAATTTGCACATTAAAGTATACAATCTGGTTGGCTGTAGGTTTGCAGCCCACAGCATGAAACAACTTTTTAGGGCTAAAAAAATTTCGGGATGGAATGATGTGCATTTTGAGAGAGAAATTCCTGACAGAAAATGTTCAGAAGCCAAACATACGTAAATCACCTGGATTCAGTGATTCCCTCAACACCCTCGAGGCTTTCTCTTCTCCAAGAAGGCATGACCAAGGAATGCACAAAGCTGGGTTCTCTGGGGCTTACGAGTTTAGGTTATACATGGATTCTGCCTTCTAGCCTGCAACTACAGCTCAGAAGGGAGTTAATGCAGGTGGAAAACTGAACATCACAAATTGAAGATCCTCGCCTGAATGCTGAGGCAAAACTGAGAAAGATTCACGCTGGGAGCCACGGGGTGTGTCGGAGTGTGTGGGAGGCAGGAGGGCACAGGTTAATCCAGAGGTTCCTGGAGGATGATGACTTCACCCTCGAAACTGTGCAGGTTGACCTGCCAGCCACTCCTTTCTTCCAGTTCCCCCTGAGCTCACCTGCTAGGCGCTCTTCCTCTAACGTCATAAACTTTGTTCATTCAAGTATAAACTCCAAGCACTAGTCCTCAACATAGTCCTCTGATTCTCCCGGCTCACAATTCCTGCTCCCAGGAGAGCGTTTCCCCTGGCGTGCCCTTATCTTAACTCATCCCCAGCATGTAAACAGGCCTCCCTCTCACCCAAGACTGAGCTACCACATCTCACATTTCTACTGAACCCATGAAACCAACATTCTCCCAACTTTCCAGACTCAGCATCAGAATGAACTTTCTTTGTCTCTCCAATCCCCATCATTCTCTTAATGCTGGTCCTAGGCTTCTCTGGCAGATATGACACTCAACATTCTCCTGTGGATTGTTCTGCCTCAATCTCCTCCTCCACTACCCTAACTCTTCAATGCCTGCCTGTTAGATTCCTTAAAAATCCAAACAGTCACCAGGCATGGTGACTCACACCTATAATCATCCCAGCACTGGGAGGCCAAGGCAGGCATACCACGAGGTCAGGAGATCGAGACCATCCTAGCCAACACAGTGAAACCCCGCCTCTACTAAAATACAAAAAAAAATTAGCTGGGCATGGTGGCATGCGCCTGTAGTCCCAGCTACTCGGGAGGCTGAAGCAGGAGAATTGCTTGAACCCGGTAGGCGGAGGTTGCAGTGAGCCAAGATCACACCACTGCATTCAAGCCTGGTACCTGGCAACAGAGCGAGACTCTGTCTCAAAAACAAAAATCAAAACAGTCTTCCTCACAAAAACAAACACTGCCGAAAACCCTCTGGGGGTCCATTCTGCCTTCAGAGTGAGCCTTCCTACCCACCTTCCAGGCCTTTCGTCCCTTCATTCTCACAGCTGAATCCTCGCTTTTACATAGACAAGAGAACCCAGGGCCTTCATCTCTCCATCCTAACAACTCCAATTACGTCTCTTCCCTGTCCACCCCAAGCATGACTGTCCCAAAGGGAGTCTTTCTCCTCCGTAACTTCTGTGACACTGATTTTCTAAGTCCCTAAGTCAGTAGTTACACCATTCTGCCTTATGTCCTCATCATTTGCTCATCTTCTCTTCCATCCTAGATTGAAATTTTATTGAGTTCTGGAAACTCCATAAAGGCTTTACACATCTTTTTCTGCATTCTCCCACTGTATAACATGCATGACAATAAGCATTTGTAATTAATTTTTTTAATTTCAAGGTCTTCTAAAAGCAAAATGATTAAAAGAAAAAAGAGACCACTGCTCAAGACATACGGAGAAGTTTTAACTCAGGTTCAGTGACTAAGGAGCACTAATCAGGAAAAAGACGTTGACTTTAGGTACAATGAGAGAACGCAAGATGGGGGAGCTGCCCAACACCCACAGAAGGCAGCCACGAAGAGGAGGGGGCGGTGAGAAAGCAAACCAGCCTCACTGCCTCTCGGCCAGGCCATCCATACTCCTCGGCCACACGCAGAAACCAGCGTCCCAGAGCAGACAGATGGCACCCACGCTGGGGAGAAACACTCCCAGCCTCTGGCAGGAAATGAAAGATCCAACAAATGCCTTGACGGGAAAGGGGAAGGCCGAAACCCAGCATTAACTAATATTTTCCACCACAGCAGAGAATAATGATGATTATCCTACGTCCTGGAACAGAGCATGGAGTCAGAAGATGGAAAGCTGGAGGTAAAAGAGAACAGATTCAGTGACGGTAGGGAGGAGGGTGCGAGTGCCCCATGAAATAATTATCACCCTAGCCTGAAGCAGAGCCAGATGGCAGCCACACACAGGGGAGACCCACATGGCCGATATGAAATTTTGATGAATTCCTTAATGGCTGCACAATGAAGCCCATATTCCAGAAACATGCTAATAACAGAACAAATGTCAGTGCTACACAAAAAGACTTCAACTTGCCTTCGTTGTTTCCTCATCTGTATTTATATGTTTACCAAAATGTGGTTGTTTAATAAGCATTTTCACCAATAAGAAGGATGATGTATTGTATCATGCATACTAGTATTGCTTTTTCGAACTCTAAGCTGATATTCCAGGCCATTGTATTAACTGTATTACCAAAAAAAAGGCCGGATAATATGGCTACCCATATACTTGACCCAAAATTATAGCTTCAGTGATGAAGTGAGATCCGTACGTGCCACTTCCTGACACTGAGGAAGTGAGCAGACTTACAGCTTCTATATTACGGTCCTAATCCTCAAAATAGCAGACTCCCTTTCACAAGAGTATGCAAAGGCCTCTATAAACTCCAGCTTGTCTAAGCCAAACAGGATGTTTCTGAATTGCTTCACATTTGCCTAAAAGCCTTCTTTTACCCTCCAAAGTCAAAATAAGAAGGCTGAAGGGCACCAGTATTCTCTCCTTCTATAAAAAGTCTTGGTGAAGTAAGTGAAATCTCCTAGCGAGAGGTTACACTCCAGGAAGACACTGACTGAAAAGGCACAGCCATTCGATAACTGGTATGAAGTGAACCTCCAAGTTAAAAGAGCTAACACGTGACTAGACAATCCTAAAAGAACACAAGTAGTAGCAAGCATACACACAGGATCCTAAAGTAATTAGGAACAAATTGGCCGAGTGCAGTAGCTCATACTTGTAAGCCCAGGCTGGGCAACACAGAAAGACCCTATGTATTAAGCTATGATCATGCCACTGCACTCCAGCCTGGGCAATAGAGCAAGACTCTGTCTCTGGAAAGAAAGAAAAAAAAGGAAAAGAAACATGTTTAAGAAATTGCAGCAATCCTATGGGTTATGTATAAATAATCTCTTAAATAATAGACACTGAATGAACTTACAACCCTGAAACTAGCTGGTGTCTGTTGGCTTGTGACCCACTCCACAGAACTAGGGCCTGGGCAGTCTGGAGCTGGAACGGATCAAGAATACTTGAGCAGAATGGTAACAGTTGGGTTTTCCTGGGTGGGTGTAACAAGAGGACGATAGAGCAAGTTTGAAGATACTGCCACAAAAGTAGCTTAGTATCAGCCTGTGCAGACTACTTTATTGCAGGGGGAGGAAGAAAGTAGAGGTTTTGATAAAACAGGTATAGTTGAAGCTGCAAGGTTAAGCTGTTGGGATTTAATAATGCAAAAGTGAAGCCTCCCCAGGAAATTACTAAATCTAGTACTAAGACATCAAAGGACGTGGCTGCAGTAGAAATGGAGGTCATGGAATTGGGAAGTAAGATAACCCAGCAGCCCCTCCAGGTCTGCCCTGTATTTGCCCAGGAGACGGCAGGGTTAGGATGGGGAGGAGGCAGTCAGGCACAGTCTTCACTGACTAAAGAGGGGTAAATTGGGGGTCAGTATCCTAACAAGGAGGAAGGATGTTGGATAGTTTAACCAAATGGGATTAAGCATAGATATTTCTATGTGAACATTTCAGGCTGTCTGGAAGTAGCCCTTTTTTCAGCCCGGGAGTATGTAGGGTACAGAGGAAACAGCAAACTCCACTGGGGAAGGCTATAGGAGAAAGAGACGATGGGTTTCAAAGCCTGAAGAAAAAGATAAACGTTGGAGTGTCCATCACAGAACAACTGCTCCAGAGGCCGGAGTGAAAACGCCCAGGAGGAAGCATGGGAACTGGGCGGGGAGCCTGAGTGTTGAGCAGTATGATGGAAACTCCCCCATCCCAGGCAGTGACAGAGGCCGACGTGAGATGGCCAAGTTGTTTACTGTGATGCCAAATTATTTACTGTTAAGTCAGGCCAAGGCCATACAAATCCTGCATATTTTCTTAAGATAAAGCAGTCTGCATTTTGAAACTAAACTGAACAAACATCCTCTACTCAACACACACCCAGAAGATTGATGGCATGAATAATACTGCAAACATTAGGTCATTGGTCTATAAACAGTGAGATCGTTTGGTTATATTCACATTACCTGAAGCAAAACTAATTTTTTTAAAGCTTAGCGAAAAACACTTTTCTCGGCCACAGTTTGGCTTACCGAAATCTTTCAGTTTTGTTGAAAGAGTACACTCCAAATGGACTTAACAAAACTTCTCATTTACTAAAATTAAATCTCCAATTTTAACTGTATGTAAAATATGTATGAATAAAATATGTATGAATATTTATACATATCTACATACATTATAAATATGTATAAAATTATTATTTATGTGTAAAGACAACTTATCGGCAATCCCTTACATAGTCTCTGAAAGCTTCCTTGCAACATTAATAGAAAAGGTAGTGGCAATTATTATTCAGCCAGTGGAAATTGTTCATCCATTCAGCAAGTATCTGTGCACATTTTCTCAGTACTATGCTAAAAGTAATGCGGAAGACAAAAGAAATGACAAATTCAATTTCCAATTTTATTGAAAATCACACCTTAAACCAAGGGTGAGCAAACTAGGGCCTGTGGGTCAAAACTGTCCTATCACCTGCTTTTATAAATAAAGTTTTACTGGATCATAAGCCTTCAATCACTTACAAGGGGAGTTCTTACTACAGTGGACAGAGGGAGTTGAGTAGTCTTACCACAGACCCATGAGCCATAATGCCTAACAGATATACTATCTTGTCCCTTACAGGAAAAATTTGCCAAATGCTGTAATTAACATTTGTCAATCAAGTGCTTTATTTATTCAAATACATTAGAGCCAAACCTAGTACTCAGACAGATACAAATATATATGTCACAAAAGTGATATATGTATTATTTATATGTGTGTGTATATGTATATGTGTGTATATGTATGTATGTGTATGTACATGTATAGACATGTATATATATATACACACATATTATATATATATATATTATACACACACACACACACACACTCACACACATATATCACAGCATGCCCTGGAAGAGCTTTCGAATATAGGACAAAACACAAAATAAGAGCGTGGGGTCCTGTGACATCTTGGGCAGGCCTCCTAGAAAGCCTAATGCAGGCAGATGAAAGCAGAGAAGGCTCCTCAGCCTGGAGCACTTTTGAGGAAAAAGATGACTGTGACCACCCAAAGGTCACTCTGGTTCGACCTTTCTGAGGAAAAGGTGGCTCAGGCTGTGTGGCTCAGCCCGTAATCCCAGCTACTCAGGAGGTTAAGACGAAAAGATCACTTGAGGCCAGGAGGTGGAGACCAGCCTGGGCAACACAGCAAGACCCTCATCTCTAAAGGTAAAATAAAAATAAATAGAATTGTCAAAAAGAAAAAGAGAGAGAGAGCGCGTACGTGAGCTCAGCACCTTGCTGGCTCCTTAATGGGAAAGGATTTCTCTTTCCCATCACTGCCAAAGTGAGTGAAGTAAGTGTATTAGTCAGGGTTCTCTAGAGAACTAATAGGATGCATGTATATATGGTTTGTTAAGGTGTACTGACTCATAGGATCACAAGGTTAAGTCCCACAATAGGCCTGCTAAAAGCTGAGGAGCAAGGAAGCCAGTCCGAGTCTCTTCAGTCCGCGGCTGAAGGACCGAGAGCCATGGCAAAGTACTGGCGTTAAGTCCAAAAGTCCAAAACCTGAAGAACCTGGAGTCTGATGTTCAAGGACAGGAAGCATCCAGCACAGGAGAAAGATGAAGACCAGAAGACTCAGCAAGTCTGCTCTTTCCACCTTCTTCTGCCTGCTTTATTCTAGCCTTGCTGGCAGCTAATTGGATGGTGCCCATCCAGATGGAGGGTGGGTCTGCCTCTCCCAGTCCACTGACTCCAACATTAATCTCCTTTGACAACACCCTCACAGACACACCAACAACAATACTTTGCATCATTCAGTCCAATCAAGTTGACAACATTAACCATCACAAGTATGCTCAACATTGGAAAAATGTATGTTCCTGAAGTTGCTGTATTTTAGAAAACAGCTATAGTTCATGGAAATGTCAAAAGGCTCAAAATCCTACCCAGGACCTGAGCATTTAATCCCATGCCCAGTGGAGAATTCAACTCACGATGGGACTGAAGTTAAAACTCTATCCCAGAGCCTACTGACTTCTCGTTGTGTGGCCAGGCAGAAGATCAGTTTTCTAAAGCCATCCTCCTAGAAACTTGAACTTTAATAAATGATGTGGAGTGGGCTGCTTCTTCCTGGCCTAAATGAAATGATGCAGTGAATTCTGAAGTCGAACCCTTAACTTAGAGCAAGATCAGATAATTAGAAAAACAAACCTCAGGTTTCTTTCCAAATGGCCAAGAAACTGACAGAGAGGCAAATGTCAATGCGTACAAAGAGTACACTTCTGAAGTTTCTTTAAATATGTAGAATACGGTTCAAGAATTGCATTAAAAACATTCCAAATGTAAAACTGCAACCTCAAGACTGAAGGAAGAGAAGAAAATATTCAACAAGATAAATTAAAGAATAAATAGGCAGTTCCTAGGGAATGCTCATTAAATAAAGCCCAATGGAAGGAGCTTATTCAATATAGGAGTCAGTGATGGCTTTAAAGAAACAGAAAAAGAAAAAAAAATGAGTAAGTCAGGCCTTTGAGTGAAGAGCACAGACCAGGGTGTGGAGAAGTGGAATATGGAGAAGACTAAAGACTTTAGCAAGCAGCTTGGTGTCAAAAATGTCAAAGCTGTTGTCCGCTGCAACTCTGCGAAAGCCAAAAAAGGAGGCTACAAATTCATGAATTCCTCAGAAAAGGAAGAAACTTGCACGGGGGATTAATGCAAAGAATAGATGGGAAACCAAAAACAACATGGGACACATGCATCTTGGCCAGCCTCTTTCAGTACATTTGTAGGCTCCAAGGGCTTACTATATGGAAAAGACGTTCCTGTTTGTGTTAAATGTGTCAGAAAACTGACAGAATTTGGAAGAATTAGCATAGAATTTGGGAGCTAATTATTGATTCTTTTCAACCTTGTTCTAAGGTGCTTATTCCAGTGAAGTGAGTGAAATGTAGCTTTCTGTTATTTGTACAAGAATTCTAACCATACATGGGGGGAAATGGCAGGATTTTTAACGCTTACATAAACCTACAATATAGAATCCATTTTCATTTTTATCATGTGGTTCAGCATAGCCATTGAGCTTCTTATACCTTGACTGGGTTTAAAAGTACTGAATTAGTCTGTTCTCATGCTGCTACTGAAGACGTACACAAGACTGGGTAATTGATATGGAAAAACAAGTTTAATGGACTCACGGTTCCGCATTGCTGCAGAGGCCTCACAATCATGGTGGAAGGCAAAGGAGGAGAAGGGCGCATCTTACATGGCAGCAGGAAAGAGAGCATGTGCAGGGGAACACCCCTTAATAAAACCATCAGATCTCATGAGACTTATTCACTACCATAAGAATAGCATGGGAAAAACCCACCCCCATGATTCAATTGTCTCCCAGCAGGTCCCTCACACAACACGTGGGAATTATGGGAGCTACAATTCAAGATGAGATTTGGGTGGGGACACAACAAAACCATATCAGGTACTTATTCTTACATTTTGTTTTTAAGATTGCTGTTTATAATGGATTAATCATAAGTACCAAGAGAGTCTGTCTCAGCTGTGGGGTCTTTTTTTTTTTTTTTTTCCTTTTTGTGAGATGGACTTTCACTCATTACCCAAGCTGGAGTGCAATGGTGTGATCTCAGTTCATTGCAACCTCTGCCCACCGGGGTTAAAGTGATTCTCCTGACTCAGCCTCCTGAGTAGCTGGGATTACAGGTGCGCACCACCACACCTAGCTAATTTTTTGTACTTTTAGTAGAAATGGGGTTTCACCATGTTAGCCAGGCTGGTCTCGAACTCCTGACCTCAGGTGATCTGCCCGCCTTGGCCTCCCAAAGTGCTGGGATTACAGGCATGAGCCACCACTCCCAGACTCAGCTGACGGTGTCTACACAAAGAACTTTAATTATTTTGTTATAAAAGTAATTCTTCAATCTTTAGTGGGAGACAGTAGAGTTAATATTTCAGTCACATTGCAAAAGCCATTAATTTTCTGTTCCTTTGATTATTTCAATAAAAAAGCAAATTAAATGTATAACAAGTGCTACATAGAGGTATGTATTCAATCCTATAGAGTAACTCTGCTTGGGAAAAAAAGAAGTTTGAGAGAAAAAAATATTTTATTGGAGTTAGCCAAGTAGAGAAAAATGGAGAAGAAGACAAGTATAAAGTCAGTATGAAGCTCTCTTCAGTCTGTCCTTTTATCCCCAAGAATCTCAGTGGTAAAATGTGAAGTTCAAGAAATCCTTGTTGAATAAATACTACCCTCTGGTGGCCACGTTGTACTTTGTGCTCCAGTGTTTTCCTTCAAAAACAGTGTCCCATGTTTTCCTTCAAAACTTACCCATCCTGTATTCCAGTCACCTAAGACTCTGATCTGAAATGACAGCCTAATATTTCTGACAAAACTGATGCTAATACAGTCAAGTTTTAGACTTCCCATCCAATCAGTGGTCACTTTATAGAAACAAATCCTGGAAGGAGTCACTAAAAATAAATCCAGGACACAGACAACACAATACCCTTCATGCAGGCAGAATCCATAGTGGATTCCTTCCCAACAGGATGAACATAATGAACTGAATGTATCTCCCCAACGTTCACAAGCTGAATACCTAACCCTCAATGTGATGGTATTAGAGAAGGGAGGGCCTTTGGAGGTGATTTAGGCCATGAGAATGGAGACAGCATCAATGAAATTTGTGCCCTTAAGAGAGACCCTAGGCAGCTCTCTAGCCCCTTTCTGCTACGTGAGCACACATGGAGAGTGCCAGCTATGAACCAGGAAGTAGTCCCTCGCTTCCAAATCTTCTGGTGCCTTAATCTTGGGCTTCCCAGCTTGCAGAACTATGAGGAGTAAGTGTCTGTTGCTGAAGTCATGCAGCCTATGTACCCTGTTATACCAGCCCTGACTGACTGACAATGACTAACCAAACATTTTCACATCTTCTTCTCAGTGTTTCTCTAGTTTTCTCACTGCAGGGATTCATTTTTGGATATTCTTGCCACGAACTTCGCCTAGATCCTTCTGTACACATTCCATTAGTCTGTCAAATCTAAAATCCTCTCCCATAAAGCCAAACTCAATATATTTTATCCCTTATAGAGGGTAAAAAAGATAAGATGGGGCCAGGCATGGTGGCTTACCCCTTGATATGGAGTGGCTATGATTTCACCTTGAAATCTCACGTTTTGTGGGAAGGACCAGGTGGGAAATAATAGAATTACTGCAAGAAGGCTTTCCTGTGCTGTTCTCATGATGATAAGTCTCACAAGATGTGACTGTTTTATAAAGAGGAGTTCGCTTGCATGAGTTTTCTGTCTTCTCTTGTCTGCCACCATGTGAGACATGACTTTCACCTTCCACCATGATTGTGAGCCACATGGAACTGTAAGGCCAATAAACTTCTATCTTTTGGAAATCATCCAGTTCTGGGGTATATCTTTTATCAGTGGCATGAAAATGAACTCATATACCCCTGTGTAATCTCAGCACTTTGGGAGGCTGAGGTGGAAGTTCTGCTTGAGCCCAGGAGTTCAAAACCACCCTCGGCAACATCGTGAGACCACGTCTCTACTAAAAAATTTTTTAAAGTTAGCCAGGAATGGTCGCCTACACCTGTAACCCCAGCTATGCAGGAGGATCACTTTAGCCCAGGATATCAAGGCAGCAACAGGCTATAAGTGGGCCACTGGCAGGGTGGCAGAGTGAGACCCTGTCTCGAAAAACAAGAAGAAGAAGAGGTAGGATGAGAAACCCTTGGTTTGATTGGTCTTCATTTCCCAGTGAATTCAGAGTAATCATTCTTTCCCTATTTATCGTCCCTCATTTCATGTACATGATTATGGCCCGTGGACATATCTCATATGTTCAGGCTTTTCCCACCTTCTCTTACTCTTCAATTTTTATATCTATCAGCCACCATTCCATGCCTCAGAGAGCTATGCATTCAAGGGTAAGCCTGAAAGTTTGGTTTCATTTCAACACATTCTCCAGCAACCATTTTGGTATAAACAATGAGCAGCTGCGTACCCAGTTTCCACAGGACAAATCTAAGCAAATATTCCACAGGTTCAAGTGCTTCCCCCACCCACCTCCCACCCCCCACCTCCCACCTCCCCGCCACATTGACAAGGCCTGGAGGCTGCTCAGGATGGGCAGATGAGAAGATTAAAATGCATTGCCAGGCTTTCATCTTTTAATTGGGTTCTCTCTGGCATTCTTTTGGAAGACAAAAGTGTGGGATGAGGCTTTAGTTTCCTTCCACTTCACACAAACATGAGTCACCTCTAGCCAGAAGGGGTAAAGAACACTCAAATATGTGGCCAAGCAGCCTCATTCCCAGAGGCCAGCACAGTTCACAGAAACTGCAAATCCAGCATACTCCAAGTTCATGTCTGTGTTTTACAGGATGTTTACTGAGTATCTGCTATCCAAAATGAAATCAAAGCAAATTCCATGGAAAATCTAAACCAAAAGATACTCAGGTGAAATCTTTTCATGTTATCTAACAAATTCTGGGAAAATCACCTGGATGATAAACAACTGGAAAGTTATGGAAAACTTATTTCCAGTTTCCAGTATTGCTACTTTCACACAATAATTTACTGAATAGCTGAAGATAGGGGAAATTCACCAGAGTTAACCCAACAAATCACAATGCCATGGAAGATCAAACCTTGAAGGGGCCTCTACGATTACCTAACAGCTGGTGTAAGTGTAAATCACTATATATAAGTGAGAAAATTAGGGCTCTTCTCTTAACGAGACAAAGTAAAACTGGTAGGGGTGAGCAGTGTGCATGTGTGTGTGTGTATATATATGTGTGTGTATGTGTGTGTATATACACACATATATTCACACACACACACACACACACACACACACACACACATATGTATATATGTATCACAATAAGCACAAGGTTTGGGTTAGACACAGCTGTTTTAATTCCAGTCCTGCCACTCTCTAGCTACATTACAGGATTTCTGAGCCTCCCTCTATTTTTCCTTCTATTTAACCCAATTTACCTAAGAACGCTGACCAACTCCTATGTCCTTCCCAAAGGTTTTCTGCCTTCCATGGTAAAACTTGTTTAACAGCAACAACAACAAAAAACAAAAATTTCAAAGTGACAAAGTTGGGATACGAAGTACTTTTCCACTACTTCTGTACACCAAAAATAAAATTCTAAGGCCCCCCACAACCATCTGAATGGACGGCTCCTGTCAGCCAAGGGGATTGCAAAGTTAACCTGAAAAACTAGTTCAGGCTACGATGGGAAGTGGGGGTCAGATGCCTCATTATGCCTTCCTCCTGTTTGGAATTCAGGAAAAGCTGACCTGCATTCACATCAACACAGACCTTAAGTCTGATCAGAAATATTCACAATTTATTCTCTCTGAAGCCTGCTACCTGGAGGCTTCATCTACATCATAAAAGCTTGGTCTTCAAAACCCCTTATCATCACCCAGGCATTCCTTTCTATTGATAATAATTCTATCAATGGATTGCCAATCAGAAAAATTTTAAATCTACCTACGGCCTAGAAGCCCCCCTGCATTGAATTGTCCCACACTTCCAGATAGAACCAACATAAACCTTACATGTATTGATGTATTATATCTCCCTAAAACATATAAAAGCAAGTTGTACCCTGACCACTTTGGGCACATGTCAGGACCTCCTGAGGCTGTGTCCTTAACCTTGGCAAAATAAACTTTCTCAATTGATTGAGACATGTCTCAGATACTGTTGGGTTCACACCTCATATTGCCAATGTATGTACTTAAGATACTGCCCTTGGGTTTAAAAGTACTAGAGAACAATAGCATAGATGACTAGAAATCTGCTAAGGAAAATTTAAGGATGAGATTGTATTAAATAAGAATGAAAATCATTGGTGCTAGAACACAACTGGATGCCTATATGCAAACAAACATAAATCTCAATTCAAACTGTCCACCATACGCAAATATAAATCAAAAAGAATCTTAGACCTAATTGTAATATCTAAATGTATAAAACTTTTAGAAGTGTATAACATTAGAAATAATTCTGTGATATTAGGCTAGGGAAAAATGTATTAGATATGAACCACAAGCACAATCAATAGAAGGGAAAAAAAAGATAAACTGGATTTCATCCAAATTAAAACTTTTACTTTTTGAAAGGCATTGTTAAGAGGCTGAGGCAGGAGAATCACTTGAACCCAGGAGGCACAGGCTACAGTCAGCTGAGATTGCCACTGCACTCCAGCCTGAGCAACAGAGCAGGAACCCATCTCAAAAGAAAAAAAAGAAAACAGTCAAACCACTGGAAGAAATGTTTGCAAAACATATCTGATAAAGGATTTGTATCTAGAAAATAGAACTCTCAAGCAATCTATTTAAAAGATGGGCAAACAAATAATGTGGACACTTCATTGAAGATATATGGCAAGTAAGCACATGAGAATGTGCTCAGTATCAATAGTATAATAAAAGATACAGATCTTAGTATAAGCCTTGTGGATTTATTAATTCAATGGACATTTATTAGGCTCTTGTAGTAAACACTGGATTTGCAAAATCATATGACATGCGTTGTTTTAAGGAATTAAATGTGCAGGGCACAAAGGTAAATCAACAACAAAATGGACTAAAATTACAGTAATCTATGCCATAATGACTGGATATTCCTGAGAAGTATATTCTCAGGTGATTTTGTAAAAAAAATTAAAAAGACTGTGTTTGATGTTGACCTCTGACAGCTTTCAAGGCCCCCACTCTCCCCTTTACTCTTCACCCCACAACTAAGCAACTTCATAAGAAAGTCCATATAGGCCAGGCGTGGTGGCTCACGCCTGTAATCCCAGCACTTTGGGAGGCTGAGGCAGGCAGATCACGAGGTCAAGAGATCGAGACCATCCTGGCCAACATGGTGAAACCCCGTCTCTACTAAAAAAAATACAAAAATTAGCTGGGCATGGTGGTGCATGCCTGTAGTCCCAGCTGCTCAGGAGGCTGAGGCAGAAGAATTGCTTGAACCCGGGAGGCGGAGGTTGCAGTGAGCCGAGATCACGCCACTGCACTCCAGCCTGGCGCCTGGCACAGAGCGAGACTGTCTAAAAAAAAAAGAAAGAAAGAAAAGAAAGCGAATATATACCATCTGTCCCTTGGCACTCATGGAAATTTCAAACTACCCATCCTGACTGGCAAAAAAAAAAAGGAACCCCAGCCAGGCCCCATCCCTTAACTACATTAAAAGTCTCAAACCACCAACCCTCTCCCCATCTCCCCACTTCAGACAAGGTCCGAGCCCTTCTGTGAATCTTTCGCTATTTACTTTACGAGTCATAAACTATTTAACATCCACTGGTATCTGTGTGCCATTTGTCTTGACATCCAGAAATTCATGGAGAAGGAGAAGGCCTAAGGTCTAACAGAGGATGCTAGGTGCTCAGACAAAACAATTAAGTCATTAGGAAAACTCAGGTTAAAACCACTACTGCATACCTATAAACATATTGGTACTACCTTTAAGAATGGCTAGAATTTTAAGAATTCACAATAGCAAGTGCTGATAAGGGTGCAGAAGAATAGAATTCTCATACATTGTTGGTAGAAATGCAGAACGATGTGGCCAACGTGGAAAGCAGTTTGTCTATTTCTTGTAAACTTTAGCATATACTTTCCATATGACTCATCAATCCCGCTCCTCAGTATTTATTCAAGTAAATAAAAAGACTAGTATGAATGTTCATAACAGCTTCAAATTTGCCAAAAAAAACTGGAAATAACCCAAATCTCCTTCCAATGGATTAACAAACTGTGGTACATCCATGCAAGGAGGACTACTCAGCTATAAAAATAAATGAGGCGTGGATAACATAAAGAACACTATGGATAAGTCTCAAATACATTATGCTAAGTGCAAGAACCCAGACTCAAAAGGCTACAAATAGTAAGATTCCACATACATATATATATGTATGACATTCCCCAAAAGACAAAACTACAGGTACCTATAAGGACTGAAAACAGACCAGGGATTCCCAGGGCAGACGGTGGAGGGGAAGAGTTGACTACAAAAGGGTACACAAAGAAACTTGGTGGGGGAGGGTGATGGGACAATGCTGTATTCTGTTGGACTGACAGTTACGTAACCGCATGCATTTGCCAGAACTCAGTATACTGAAAAGGAAAGATTTTACTGTAAATCATATTTGAATTTAAAAAGATGAGTCAATAGTGTGAAACAGCTACTGTTATCTGAACTGACAGTAACAGAACCTTAGAATAGTGGCTCATAAACTTTACTGAGGATTAATAACTCAAGATGGATTAAAGACTTAAATGTAAAACCCAAAACTATAAAAACCCTAGAAGAAAATCTAGGCAATACCATTCAGGACATAGGCATAGGCAAAGATTTCATGAGGAAAACATCAAAAGCAATGGCGACAAAAGTAAAAACTGACAAGCGGGATCTTATTAAACTGAAGAGCTTCTGCACAGCAAAAGAAACTATCATTCTGCAATCCATCCATGTGACAAAGTTCCAATATCCAGAATCTGTAAGAAATTTAAACAAATTCACAAAAAAAAACCTCATTAAAAAGTAGGCAAAGGACATGAATAGACACTTCTCAAAAGAAGACATTTATGCAGCGAATAAACATATGAAAAAAAGCTCAACTCACTGATCATTAGCAAATGGAAATCAAAACCACAATGAGATACCAGTTAAAATGGCAATTATTAAAAAGTTAAGAAACAACAGATGCTGGCAAGGCTGTGGAAAAATAGGAACCCTTTTACACTGTTGCTGGGAATGTAAATTAGTTCAACCATTGTGGAAGACAGTGTGGCACTTCCTCAAAGACCTAGAACCAGAAATATGATTTGACCAGCAATCCCATTACTAGGTATATATCCTAAGGAATATAAATCATCTGTTATAAGGATACATGCACACACACGTTCATTGCAGCACTATTTACAATAGCAAAGACATGGAATCAACCCAAATGGCCATCAATGATAGACTGGATAAAGAAAATGTGGTACACATATACCATGGAATACCGTGCAACCATAAAAAGGAACAACAGCATGTCCTTTGCAGGGACATGGATGGAGCTGGAAGCCATTATCCTCAGCAAACTAACACATAAATAGAAAACCAGACACCACATGTTCTCACTTATAAGTGGGAACTGAACAATGAGAACACATGGACACAGGGAGGGGCCTAACAGCACATACTGGGGCCTGTAAGAGGGAGATCATCAGGAAAAATAGCTAATGCATGCTGGGCTTAATACCTAGGTGATAAATTGATGGGTGCAGCAAACCACCATGGCACATGTTTACCTATGCAACAAACCTGCACATCTCACACATGTATCCCAGAACTTTAAATTAAATTAAATTAAAGAAAAAAAAAGAATCACCAAGACTGCTGGGTATAGTAGCTCACACCTGTAATCCCAGCACTTTGGGAAGCCAAGGCAGGTGGATCACTTGGGTTCAGGAGTTCAAGACCAGCCTGGGAAACATGGAAAACTGCATCTTTACAAAAAATACAAAAATTAGCCTGACGTGGTAGCACACGCCTACAGTCCCAGCAACTGGGAAGGTTGAGGTGGGAGGATTGCTTAAGCCTAGGAGGTCGAGGCTGCAGTAAGCTGTGATCACACCACTGCACCCCAGCCTGGGTGACAGATTCTCACCTCTGCCTCCATTCTTGGGTCAGCATGTCCAGGGTAAGAGCCAGGAATCTGTAGTTTAATAAGCATTTTAGATGATTCTGATGCACGTGGTCCAAAAACAACACTTTGGAGTTGTTATGCAGCATTATTATGGCAAAAGCTGACAAAAACACCCTTCCACTATTTTTTCATCTGAGTCTTACTCATTTCAAGTTTCAGCAACTCTAGCTATAAAGACAGAAGTATGGGCATCTTCTGGAACTGCCGCTCCCAGCTTATTGCCTCTGAATGAGTGAGACACATGAAACACGGCAGTTTTGGGCTCATGATTGTAGGTGCAACCTTGCAAAGTACCTATGATATAGAAGGCAGTAAATATTTGTAACATGGAAGCCTCTGTAAATCTGTCACTGTAGCGCAATGTTACTTATATACAAGGTGCTCTATCCATGTGTTTTGAATGAAATATGCTGTGTCTGTCATGAAAAGAAAGGGAAAAAAGCAATGAATTCTAGACTCTAGAAGACTGAACCTAGTATGTGATAAAGACAGAAATATCTGTGAACAAAGGAAAAGAAGGCTTTATCACTGGAGGCTCTGAGCACAACAAACATGATCAAATAACCATACTAACATCTTTTCCAAACTTCCAATTCTAGGAGAGCTATAGATTTCAGATAATCATCTGTTTACTGTCATGAGCAGTTTTACCAAGCTGTAAAGACAAGACAGAAATTAAGTTCATAGAGAAATACAGATCATTCTTGCAACAAACGTTAATCACAGAACATCTAAAGCACTTGTGTTTATGGCAAACTTCAAACAGAAAAACAATTCTGCATTTTCTGACATTCATCATTCCATTTGGCACCTAGACTAGAACATTATTTTTAAAGACACACTGTGCTGAATTCCTGTGTGCAAATTGAGAGGAGGAGAGCTGGTCTCAGTGAAGAGGTGTGAGGGCAAAGCAGGCAGAAATTCTGAGCATACCTGAAAAAGCACTTGCTCTGTGAATCCCATCCCCAACTCCCAAGGGCCGCCATGTGGGAGCTCTGCTCACAAAGCCCCATTTGGAAACTTTTCTCCAAAATAAAGTTACAGGATAAATACGAAGCCTTCTACTGGGACAAGAAATCTAGCTTATTTCCTAAAATTAGGAAATTTGGCTGGATTATGTAACTTCACATGTATTAGTCATTCCATATATTTGTCTGATATTTACACTAAAATATCCCAAACACACAGAAAAGTCACTGGCTTTTTTAGCCACTGGGTACTCAAATATTTGTTGAATAAATTGATTTCTAAATATGATATAGCTTATAAACAGCAACATATGACAGATCTTCAGGTTATTCAAATTCTACTTACAGATATCAGTAAGAATTGAATGTCAGAGGTTAACTCTTCCAGAGAATAATTGCAATTTTAGCAACTATTAAGTAGGCCGGGTGCAGTGGCTCACGCCTGTAATCCCAGCACTTTGGGAGGCCGAGGCGGGTGGATCACGAGGTCAAGAGATCGAGACTATCCTGACCAACATGGTGAAATCCCATCTCTACTAAAAGTACAAAAAATTAGCCGGGCATGGTGGTGCATGCCTGTAATCCCAACTATTCGGGAGGCTGAGGCAGGAGAATTGCTTGAAACTGGAAAACGGAAGTTGCAGTGAGCCGGGATCGCACCACTGCACTCCAGCCTGGCGACAGAGCGAGACACTCTGTCTCAAAAAAAAAAAAAAGAAAAGAAACTATTAAGTAAATAAAACTCTAATTAGTCAAAAGTAATAGAGCAGATTTGTGTAGAGGGCGTTCCATCGTCCCTGTCTGTCCAGCGTCCAGGCCACCACCCCAAATATGCCAGTCATACTAATGCTAATGTGTATGTACAGTCAGCTCTCTCTCTGAGTTAACCAAAACTGTGAAGAATAAATCCTGGGGGGAAAAATGCTGGGGTTCATTCCATATCATAAATAAGGTCTTAAATGTCTTTTTTTTTTTTTTAAGAAAGTAAGTTGTTCTTATCTCAGGTACAAAAATAAACTTATTGTTAATTTCAGATCTGATCCCAAAGTAAAACTTCACAGCTTTCATATTAAAATCTTTCAATTACAGACTTAAGGCTGCAATTCTAAATTACAATTTGGAACATTTGATAGGTAAAAAGCCCATTCAGAATGCCTCCTGTCCAACCATCAAAGAACTGCCACTGTATACTATCCCTGAATCACTGTTTTTATTTAAAAAATAAAGGAGGGGGTTGTCCTTAACTTATTTACGTAGCACCCCTCTTAGCAGCTAAAAGCTTTGTTAACAATGCAATGCCTTCTCATCTTTGTTAGCTAGTGAAAGGAGGTTTGAATTTCACATTCAATTGGTAGCTGCTATGGAATGCATTAAATAATGAACGTCTTATTCAGAGCAGAACAAACTAATCTTCAGGTGTGGATTGATACAAAGAGAGAGATATTCACAGAATTCAAAACAGAATCAACATCTAGGAAATTCTTGCTCTCTACCCAGGTGTTACATTACCTACTACATTGCTTAGAAGGTTCATTCCTCCCTGCAAAGGCACTTAGAAGGTATTCATATTAATGTAAAGGAGCCAGCTTGGAGTGCCTGTATATAACTTAGATACAGAAGGGCAAGCTTTGAAAAATCTTTTGTGTTATCTATAATTACATCAACAATCATAGAGAGTAATGAGTAGAACAGTTACTGTTAATTGATTAAGTCAGCCAAATACCGAGTCGGAAGAGAGGCATGTACTTACATAATTAATATGTTATACTTGACAGCATAATTTCTTTTTCCACTGGAAAGTGGAAAAAGAGCAGTAGCTCTTATATAGAGCAATAGCAGCATAATTTTACTCATCCATTTAGCCAACATTTAGTGAACCTCTACTATGCTCCAAACAGGATGCTAAGGATACTTTCAACAAAAATGTGACTACATCTAACACCCTAAATATACGTACATACGCATATACTCATTAGTAACATAGTCTTTTATAAACGTGTGCAGTTTTAGGTAACAATTATAAAATTTTCCCACATATTTTAATTATGACTTTGCTTCATCTAAGATGCACTGTGTATATGACGTGTGTGTGTATATGTTTGTGTGTTTTACAAGGAGGAGAAATTTTCCAGCAGGGAGTCAATTTATAAAATGTTCTTCAATTTTACGTTTTATAAGCATCATGTCTCACTGACCAACTCTTTCAACTAAATTAGTAAGTGTCATTCTTTGTACAAAAAAAGTATTTCAGCAATGAATGACTGGGTAACATTGAGATACAGAACTCTGTCTCAGAAAGTTCACCCACTATATGGGAGTTTGCCTGCAATAAAGAAGTCTTAGGATTGTCTTGTTGGTTCAGAATTCCACCAATATCATAAAAGAGACAGCAGCTTCCTAAAGAGTGCTTAGTTTTTTTCTTGGAACTAAATGCTAGGAAGAGGAGAACTAAATGTGTATCAAAAATTGAAACTCAATTTTCTACAAGTTCATTTAAGTATTATTTCATGAAAATATTTTATAATCATGAGACCTAGCTTAAATTTGGTTTACAAAAAATTTATAACTGAAAGGAAATACAAGGTAGAAATATGTTGTGACACTCTCCTGTTATAATTTAACCTGAAGCTAAAATTAAAAAATAACAGAAATTGAAAGAGCCTCTGAAACAATATGCTCACTACAAGCTATTTGCTGGCAGATTTAATCCAGTAATTCTGGTAAGATATAATTTGTATTTTCTTTATAATTAAGTCTCTATTTTTTAAAGATTGGCTACTACTATTCCATTACTATAATCAGAACATTGTTCAAATACTTCTTTCATTTCCCTTGAGCAGGTTTTCTCTTTCAAACACTCGTCTAATACCCAAGTGAGAGCATAAATGGCTTGAGACACCATTACATTCAACCGAAATTTTGTGTATTCCCAAACTCTCAAGTCCTATTTGGAAAAGGCCAAATAACAACTACTAATTCAGTCCTTCCATTTCATTGCATTCTTCCATTATATTTCCCCTTCCACTTTGAGTTAGCGAACATACAAATACACAGAAGCATTCTGACCTCTACTGCCAGAAGTTGGAACTTTTTTCTCAAGTGTTTTTACTTCAATTATATTTTTCTGTAAAATTCACAATATCTATAGAAATGTTTCTGAAAGCACAATCCACAATAATTTTCTTGACAGCCCACAAATGCTAGGAAATTTTTTTAACACGATATTTTCATTTGATGATAATCCTTCTAAACCTTTCACAAGTTATGAAGGCAAAAGCAATTCTTTTACAATGTTAATTCAAATTGGAAGACATTTTAAAGGATGAATAAATGTTTCTTAAATTGGAATCAATCAACATACTTTTGGAAGTCACAAACACTGATCCACAATATTGTTAATTTCAGATGTGTTTAAGCCTTGTTTTCTTTAACGGTACAAATATAAGTTTTGTTAAAGTGACTGTCTTCTGTTGTTCTCTATTTAAATTTGCAAACAAATGTTTCAAGGAATAAATTCACATTAAGTCATGTATTGAAATTTATGAAACTGTGATGTGATAATGAATACACCATTTTGAGAGAAGGTTTCTATTTCTGAAAAAATACTAGTTGAAAGTTTAAAATGACTAATAGCCAAAGAAGAAACTAGGACTACGATTGAAATTATTTCATATTATGATTTACCAGTGAGTCCTTTCGTATATTTAAGAAACAGCTAACTATAATAGCAAATAAACTGAGATCACAGAAAAAGACGTCAAAGCTTTAAAACATACATACAAAACTGGTTATAACAGTTACAAGATCATAAATGGCTAGTACTTTTCTCTAAGCTTTTCAGCCAATTCTGGATTTTTCTCAATAAGCATTCTTTCCTTCATAATCCGAAAAAAACTGTTTTTCAAATTGCAGTATAAAATTTAGTATATAATAAAGATGATATATCCTCTATGGACACATGAGAAAATAATTAAAAACCTAGTTAAAAGTGGCTTGAAGATCATGGTTTTGTTCTAAGTAGCAAGAAATCCACAGCTATAAACCAGTCCCAAAATGTCCTCAGGGTCCCAGGTCCATCCTCAGTATAACGGCCTTTATCTGCATGCTTTGTTGCCTCAGGGGCACAAGGTGGCTGCTGGACGCATACCCTCATCCAAATAGGAAAGGGGAGAAAGGATAAGATTAAAGGGTTACGCCAGCAGCCTGTCCCTCTTTACCGCCAAGGCAATAGTTCTCCTAGAAGCTACGCCCTGTAGTCCTCTGGGACACCACGGCCACTCCAGCAGCAAGGGTGGCTGGGAAGACACATATTTTCATCTGGATTTACTACCATTCTCATAAATTTCAGGGTTCAGATGGGAAGCAATGACAGTATCAGGTAGATGCTTTGCAGTATCTGCCAGTAGATCTTGGAGAAAAAAAAAAAAAACATGAATTCACCGGGGTTGCTGTCTATCAAGACAAATCCTAAGACTTCTAAACAGCTAAAATAGATCCATCGCTCATGCCTTACACTTAAGTTCTTTCAGGTAGATGGATGATTTTAAAGCATAAAAGGTGAATCCACAAAATAGCCTAAAGATACTAGGATAATTTTTGCACTCTAGGAATGAGAAAAGTCTTTGTAATACAAAACCCGGAAATCATGAAAAAAAAAATCAACTAGATAAAAAAAAGTTAAGTTTTTCATAGAAAACAAAAGACAAATTGACACACACACATCAAGTCACATATTTCACATATTAGGTGAAGAGCCAATTTCTGTAATAAGGAAAGAGTTCCTACAAAAGAGGGGAAGAGGACATAAAGAGTTAACAGAAAAGACACAAATTTATTTAGACATTATTAACTTCACTTATCAGATAAATATAAAATCAAAAGTATGAGATGTCATTTTCACCTTTAGTGGATAGAACAAGAATGGGGTAACAGAACCTTTCATGTGAGGCTGATGGGAACAGAAACAGGCCAAGCACCTAGAGAGGAAAAGCAACAACCGAGCTGCTGAGAGTTCCCTGCCGCTGGCACCACACGCACGCAAAATCACCTGTGCCCAATGTTACAAACCGAAGCATTGCTTCTAATTACAGATATTAGGGGAAAGGGCAGATAGCAAAAGAGGACAAGTTAAATGAATTCTGATTCACCCATACGATGTAATACAATGCAATTGTAAGAAAAAAAAAAACTTTCTTTTAACAAAGCACTTTATATGCCAACAGAGAAGTGCAGTCAAGCTATACTGTTAAGTAAACAAGACCCAGGGACAGGATAGTGTGCATACAGTCAGCTATCTGGGTTTTACAAAAAAAAAAAAAATCTAGGGGTTTTACAATCTTGCATAAGGAACTTGAACATCCAGGGTGATGGTAACTGCAGGGAGTCCTGAAGCCAATCCCCCAGGCACGCTGAGGGTCCGCTGTATTGTGCTTCCATTTGTATTTTTTAAAATTAAGCAATGTATGATTGATGAAGAATATCCAAAGCATTCAAAACCTCAGAAGCCCTCTGAAGACTGTCGTATTTACTGTGCACAGTTGACCTGCACTTTCTCACCAAGCAGTGACAACTTGGGATGATGGCTAGCCTTTACAGAAGGTGCGAGAGGCAGCAGGCTGGCAATGGAACTTGAGATCCAGAGGTGATTTGAGATACTTTACTCCTTGCCAAAGAGCCTGAGGAGGCCAGGATTCAAAATGTCTTTAATATAAATTCAACCAACTATGGATTCACTTTTTTAAACAAATTTCTTATTGTAAGACGTGAATGTTGGTGGAGAATTCCCTCTCGTTTAATCTTTAATCAAGGATGTTTACCTTACATCAAAGATTTTACCTAATATGAGTAGCACATTGACAGATGGCAGCTTCATGAGGGCTAGAAAAAACAGGACAGTTTGTTAATTGGCTTGGGCGAGAAGGGGACACTGGGAGACAGAAAAGTCATCATGCGCCAGATAAAGATGTTTGGGTCAAAACCACGGGCTGCAATATGACGGTGGTCTCGTAAGATTATATTGGAGCTGAAAATGTTCTATCTTCTATCTAGTGACATCGCAGCAATCGCAATATCAGAGTGCAGTGCATTATGTGTTTGCGGTGATTCTGGTGTAAAGGAGCCTGCTATGCTGCCAGTCATGTAAATGTATAGCATGCACAGTTATGTACAGGACATAATATTTGATGATAATGACTATGTTACTAAACTGTTTATCATAGTTTTAGAGTGCACTCCTTCTACTTATTAAAAAAAAAAAAAAAGTTAACTGTAAAACAATCTCAGGCCAGTCCTTCAGAAGGTATTCCAGAAGAAGGCACTGGAATCACAGGACACAACAGCGCCACGTGTGCCGTTGCCCCTGAGGGCCTTCCAGTGGGACAAGATGTGGAGGTAGAAGATGGTGATATTGACGATCCCGACCCTGTACAGGCTTGAGCTAATGCTTGTGTTTGTGTCTTGGCTTTTAACAAAAAAGTTTTAAACACTGAAAAAAGTTACACAGTAAGAATACAGAGAAAGAAAATATTTTTGTACAGCTGCACAATGTGTTTTTAAGTGTTATTATAAGAGTCAAAAAGTTTAAAAATTGGATATTTTATTGCAGTACAAAAGTTACAGTGAGCTATTACTGAAGAAATAAAAATAATTGTTTATAAATCTAGTGTAGTCTACAGTGTTTGTAAACTCTGCAGCAGTGCACAGGAATGTCCTAGACCTTTATATTAATCACCACTGACTCACTGATTCACCCAGAGCAACTTTCAGTCCTGCAAGCTCCATTCATGGTGAGTGCCCTATACAAATGTAGCGTTTCTTATCTCTTACACTGCATTTCTACTGTACCTTTTCTATGTTCAGATATGTTTCAATGCACAGGTCGAAGTGTTACAAACATCTACAGTATTCTACACAATAACAAGCTGCATAGGACTGTAGCCTAGGAGCAATAAGCTATGCTATACAGCCTATGTGTTTGGTAGGCTACACCATCTAGGTTAGCATAAGTTCACACTATAATGTTCATACTATACAGCCTATGTGTTTGGTAGGCTACACCATCTAGGTTAGTGTAAGTCCACACTATAATGTTCACACAATGACAAAGTAGCCTGTATGACACGTTTCTCAGAAGGGTATCCCCATCATTTAGTGACACACCCCCGTACTCTACTTCTCAGTGGCAGAAAATAAAAGAAGCAATAGGAATGAGCCATAATAGCCATTCTGCAATAGACGAACTTCCCCTACTTCAGCATGCTTTTCCGATTCCCATGCTAAGTCACCCTAGCATCTTCCCAACAAATAGAATTTCTCTCCTATTAAG
This sequence comes from Alouatta palliata, assembly GCA_004027835.1. Taxonomy (NCBI): domain Eukaryota; kingdom Metazoa; phylum Chordata; class Mammalia; order Primates; family Atelidae; genus Alouatta; species Alouatta palliata. The sequence continues at coordinate 38,450 of PVKV010018245.1, forward strand.
AAAAGAGGCCAAGAGGCAGAGAGGAGGAGAGAGGTGCGTGTATTTCATAGTTCCCCACTACTCCTACACAAAGTTTAGGGCCTTTCTCTGCCATAAGGGCCTATAAAATCAAGTGTTAGGAAGGGTATAGCAACTTGCAATCCCTCCAGGGACCTTAGAGTAAGCAGGCATAGATGTAAGGGAAACCTTGGACCAGAGATGTTCTCTATACCCTCAGCACCGGGGACCACTGTTTCCACCAGATCATGTCCCTATCCCACATCCTGAAACCTCTGCCAGTGAGCCACATTAAGTCTTTACTACGTGCAGAGTAACAATAAAACCTGCTATTGGGAAATAACACCAAAAATACCTAGAAAAATAAGTGCCTACTCTCACGGAGCTCATAACTTCTTGCAATCAAAAGCTATGAATGCATGCATGCCAGCCTACAGAGCCTCTAGAATTTACAACAGAGTAGCTTTCACCAACTAAAAAAACTCAGTACATAAGCACAAAGGGGGATAGTATAGCAAGTGGCCTGCACCAGATGAGGCCAGGCTGGGCATTGCTATGCCATTCACTTAATCTTATTCCCCTCTATCATGCAATCTCACCCCGCCTTATCACCCAGACTTCCTGAAAGAGAATTCTACGCTCGCCTTCCTTTGCCTCTCCGATTTACTTCTCAGTGAACTCCAACTTGTCTTCTACCTTCACTCTGAAATTGCTCTAAGCCACTAGTGAACACTAATTTGTGAATAAAATAGAGATTTTGGGGGGTCAATTCTCTGAACTCTTAATTTGATACTGTCTATTGCAATATTTAACTATTTGTAGGTCACAATGTTTTCTGGAAATATGATGAATGCTATGAGACTTCTCCCCAGAAATCTCTCTCACACACACTCATAATGCAGAAGGTTCAGAAATGCCCTGGAACAATTAGGTCAAGAGATCCCATGTTAAGAACTGCTGACCACTCTTTCGGTTTTGTTAACGACTTTTCTAACCGGTGGCTGCACTTACTTATCAATTTTTTCCTGGGTTCCCCTTGTCGTGCTGACCTCTTAGACATGACTTTCTAGGGTTATAAATTCAAGCCAATCCTCTCATTCAAAATATTCCTCCTTGCTCATCTACTCTCATGATCTCAGTCATCATCTGCATGCTTAGCAGTCTGAAACCTCTAACGCCAGCACAAACCACACCTCCACGATTCTTACCGCAAAACCTCCCACTTGATGGTATCTCCACCAAAATACTCAACATGACCAAAATCAAATTCATCCCCCTTAGCTCCCCATCCCCCACACAGCCAGGCTGTCTTTCTATTATCTCTCTTTCCCAGTTCATAACATCAAGTCAACATCACAATTCTACTTCTGGGATGGTCAAGTAGCTCCCATTAGACCAACTCTTCTACAGATAAAAACTACAAACTTAGAACTAATGTATAAAAAAACAGTTTTCTGAGGGTCCTGGAGAGCAACTGAAAGCAGGCATTTACTGGCAGTGAGTTGACATGTGGAAGAAGGAACTGCACTAAATGAGCATCTAGTTTGTTAAAGTTTACATTGCCTAAAGACAGGCCCTGGTCTATGCATGTTAAGTGGCTAAAATTCTGATGGAAAAATCACAGTCTCATCTGCCTTCAGAAAGAGAGGACAGAGTTCAGGACAACCACAGTCATGGAAAGTAAAGCAGAAATTTCAGGCAAGACAGAACTAGAGAGAGAAAATATAAAAACTCCCAAATCTCTAGATGGCCCCTGAACCACAGGTGTGCAGGCTGACTCCAAGCATCCTAGCAAAGGCAAACAGACCTGACCTGAGATTTAAGCTGCCACCACTACAGGGAAAACAGAACTTGCAGTTTGAGTCCAGGTAAATTAAGTGCCTGGTTTGGTTTTTTGGTTCTTTTTTGAGACAGATTCTCGCTCTGTCGCCTGGCTGGAGTGCAGTGGCGCAGTCTTGGCTCACTGCAGCCTCCACCTCCGGGTGTTCAAGGAATTCTTGTGCCTCAGCCTCCCAAGGCTGGGATTACAGGCATGCACCACCACACCCAGCTCATTTTTGTATTTTTAGTACAGACAGGGTTTCACCACGTTGACCAGGCTGGACTTGAACTCCTGGCTTCAAGAATCTGCCCACCTTGCTTCCCAAAGTGCTGGGATTATAGGCATGAGCCACTGCATCCAGTCTAAATGCCTGTTTTAACAAAACAAACAAAAAACACTTTCAGCAAAATATAACAGAATTGTGAGTTTCTACAACCTATCATTTATAATGTCCAGGATATAATCTAAATTACTTGATGTAAAAGAACCAGGAGAAAGTGGCCACTTTCCAGGAGAAAAGACCATCAACAGAGACTCCAAGATGCTCCAGCTGTCCTAATTAACAAGCATTTCAAAGCTGCTATCATTCCAATACCTAGGTACAGAAAGAAAAATGTGCTCATGATAATAATGGAAGAAAAGCTCAGCAGAGAAACACAAACCATAAAAAATGAACAAAAAATAAGAACCAAACCCCAAAACTGAAAAATAAAGTGGCTAAAATGAAAACTTCACTGGATAAGACTAACAGCTGAAGAGATGACAGAGGAAAGAGTCAGTGAACCTGAATACAGATCAATAGAAATCATTCACTCTAACAAATGGAAAGACACAGATTGACAAAAGTGAACCTTTTGTGGGAAAACATTAAAATATCTAACATTACTGGATAACAACTGGTACCCCAGGAAAAGAAAAGAGTAGGACAGAAAATAATATTTCGTAAAATAATAGCCAAAATTTTCTCCACTACTAGGGAAAACACATTCAGAGATCCAAGATCAGCAGATACCAAGCAGAATAAATGCAAAGAAAATGATATGTGGCAAATCAATCACACCACTGAAAACTAAGTGTAACCAGAAAATTTTAAAAAGCAATCAGAAAAATGACACATTACATGCCAGAGTACCTTGATTTGAATTACAAGTTACTTCTCATCAGAGACAATGGAACTGGAAAACAGTGGCACATTACAACTGCACAAAGAAAATAAAAGTCCACTTCATTTATCATATCACTGGCTACTCGGCTCGGACATCAAAAACCTGAGAGTAAGCTAGACTTTTTTTTTTTTCTGACACTCAAACCCTCCTGGGAATACTGATTCTACCTCCTTTAGATCTATCTGAGCCACCACATCTCTCCCAACAAGTAGCAACTTGAGCCCTGGTTTCTCTGCTGAATTCCAGCAATAGCTGTTTGGCCAGCCCCTGGGTAACTCACATTTCAGAGGATGACCAGGCCTCTCTAAGAATACTGATCAGCTCACACTCTTACAAAAGTCACTCAATGACTTCCTACTGCATTCAAGGTAAAATCCAAACTCTTTACAAGGAAATTTTCAGACTTTTGATTCTCAGGGTCTTTTTTTTTTACGTTTTTAAAATTTATTGAAGGCCCCAAAGAGCTTTTGTTTATGTGAAATTATCTATAGGTATTTGCTGCCAACACGGCCTAGGACACTGAACCATGTAATCAGGGGAGAATCATGTCAAGGGAAGGCTGGAATGGCCTTAGGAACACAGTGAGTTCCCAGTGCAGCACCAACAACCTTCACAACACCACCACAGGTCATCAAGGATACTGAATATCTCATTCTAGAACAGTGCAGAAATGAGAAGACTTTAGGAAAAGTTCCACTGTTTCTAGGTCCTGACACAAAGAATTAGGACATTGGGGAACTTCACTTTCAAGAAAAAGATTAGTTACAAAATAGTCAAAGTAACACACAACTTCCAAATTGATCCATTTATGCCAGAGGTTACAAAACTTTTTTGTGAAAAATCACACCTTGGCAATGACCTTGAACAGTACAATATAAATAACTCCCACAAGCTTAGCATTCCACAGTGGAACACCAGGTATAAATGGGTTAAACCAGTTTATTGCTAACTTTTAAAATGTATTTTGGTTTATATTAACAAAAATATGCATGGTCTATAACAATAAAAATAACAAAACCAAAAAAGTCTTTTTAAAAAGTTTTAAAAAGTTTAAAAGTTTTCTCTGACTCCAACTGAAGTCAGAAAAACATTAGAATGTTCTATGGCGAAGGATATTAACAGGCACTTTTCAAAAGAAGACATTTATGCAGCCAACAAACATGAAAAAATGCTTATCATCACTGGTCATTAGAGAAATGCAAATCAAAACCACAATGAGATACCAACTCTTGCCAGTTAGAATGGTGATCATTAAAAAATCTGGAGACAACAGATGCTGGAGAGGATGTGGAGAAATAGGAACAATTGTACACTATTGGTGGGAGTGCAAATTAGTGCAACCATTGTGGAAGACAGTGTGGCAATTCCTCAAAGATCTAGAAATAGAAATACCATTTGACCCAGGAATCCCATTACTGGGTGTATACCCAAAGGATTATACATCATTCTATTATAAAGACACATATACACGTATGTTCGTTGTGGCACTGTTTACAGTAGCAAAGACTTGGAACCAACCCAAATGCCCATCAAGGATAGACTGGATGAAGAAAATGTGGCACATATGCACCATGGAATACTATGCAGCCATACAAAAGGATGAGTTCATGTCCTTTGCAGGAACATGGATGAATCTGGAAACCATCATTTTCAGCAAACTACACAAGAACAGAAAACCAAACACCACATGTTTTCACTCACAGGTGGGTGTTGAACAATGAGAACACATGGAGACAGGGAGGGAAACATCACACACTGGGGTCTGTTGCGGGGTTGGAGGGCTAGGGGAGGGATAGAAGGGGGTGGGGAGGTTGGGGAGGGATAACATCAGGAGAAATACCTAATGTAGGTGATGGGGGAATGGAGGCAGCAAACCACCATGGCATGTGTGTACCTATGTAACAATCCTGCAAGATCTGCACATGTACCCCAGAACTTAAAGTATAATTTAAAAAATAAAATTAAAAGAATATTCTACGACAAATGTTACTTGGGGGAATATCCTAATACCTTGTTTATCATTTTTCTTCTATATATTCTAACACTTCTTTTCATAACCTAGAAAAGAGGATTTTAAATAGAAAATACACTTAGGTGAGTAGGAACATTTGTAACATTTATTCACTTCTGGTTTCTAGCCTCCAACATTGAACATCCATAGAACATATAAAATGTAGGCTAAGGAGACATAAATTTCCTCTGAATTAGAATATAATCAAGTCAATTAATCCATTCAGATTAAAAGTTTAATAATTTACAAAACAAGAATACAAAAGTAAATCTATTATTTTCCCATATAAAAATTTCTAAATCACTACTGTACTTCAATATTTCCATATTTTAAAAATAAGCATACTATAGGAAGAAAACAACAGCCTTTTAAAAAAAAAAAGAAGAAGAATAAAGATTAAACTATTAGAACAGATTTGTTTCTGTACTTTAATTGGTTTTAAATTTACACCAAAAACTTCAAATTTTTTCTGAAAGATTTAAATATTTTAGAAATTACTAACAAAATCTAATAGGATATTCCACCCAAAGGAAACATCAAGAGAACAAATTTGAAACTAACTACAAAACAGTGTAATTTTCTAAAAAATGAATGGCACTAAAAACATTTTATTCTATATATACATACACATACCTGACCCTCAATATCGTTATTCTAATTTAATCTAGGTAATAGAAAGCACATTTTTACCACCTTTGAGGCCCCTTAGGAATAATTATATAAATGAGGCATACCAAATTGGCTACAGTAACATTATGTTATACTAATTTCATAGTATGAATACAGAATGTATAAAGGATGGGGATTATGAAATCAATAAATACAAAATTTACATAACATCTCTAGATGGTCAAATATATTAAGGTACAACTGAAGAACTAGAAAACTTTTATTTGTAGTTCTAGTAAGTAAGAAGCCAAACTCACAAGTCAAAACTATAAGGAGAGATCATCTCATGACCAGTTAAAATGGCTTTTATCCAAAAGACAGGCAATAACAAATGCTAGCCAGGACGTGAAGAAAAGGGAACACTCCTACATTGTTGGCAGAAATGTAAATCAGTACAATCAATATGGAGAACAGTTTGGAGGTTCCTCAGAAAACTAAAAACAGAGCTACCTTCAGATCCAGTAATCCCACTCCCAGGTATATACCCAAGAGAAAGGAAATCAGGGTATCGAAGAGAAATCTGCACTCCCATATTTAGCACAGCACTATTCCCGATAGCCAAGATTTGGAAGCAACATAAGTGTCCATCAGCAGATGAGTGGATAAAGAAAATTGGTGCTTACACACAATGGAGTACTATGCAGCCATAAAAAAGAACAAGACACTGCCATTTGCAATAACATGGATGGAACTGGAGATCATTATGTTAAGTAAAATAAGCCAGGCACAGGATTATTAAAAAATCTGGAGACAACAGATGCTGGAGAGGATGTGGAGAAAAAGGAACACTTTTACACTGTTGGTGGGAATGTAAATTAGTTCAACCATTGTGGAAAACAGTGTGGCGCTTCCTCAAGGACCTAGAAATAGAAATTCCATTTGACCCAGCAATCCTACTACTGGGTATACACCCAAAGGATTATAAATCATTCTATTATAAAGACACATGCACATGTATGTTCATTGCAGCACTGTGTACAATAGCAAAGACCTGGAACCAACCCAAATGCCCATCGACAATAGACTGGACAAGGAAAATGTGGCACATATACAACATGGAATACTATGTAGCCATAAAAAATGATGAGTTTGTGCCCTTTATAGAGACATGGATAAATCCGGAAACCATCATTCTCAGCAAACTGACGCAAGAACAGAAAATCAAACACCGCATGTTCTCACTCATAGGCGGGCGCTGAACAATGAGAACACATGGACACAGGGAGGGAAGCATCACACACTGGGGTCTGTAGAGGGGGTCAGGGGAGGGACAGCAGGGGGATGGGG
>PVKV010018246.1:0-45398 GCA_004027835.1 Alouatta palliata
GAATTCTGAGTTCTAACTTGATTGCACTGTGGTCTGAGAGACTGTTTGTTATGATTTCCGTTCTTTTGCATTTGCTGAGGAGTGATTTACTTCCAATTATGTGGTCAATTTTAGAGTAGGTGTGATGTGGTGCTGAGAAGAATGTATATTCTGTGGATTTGGGGTGGAGAGTTCTGTAAATGTCTGTTAGGTTTGCTTGGTCCAGATCTGAGTTCAAGTCCTGGATATCCTTGTTAATTTTCTGTCTCGTTGATCTGTCGCCTTTGAACTTCTTATATTTGGATGTCTAAATCCCTAGCAAGCCCAGGGAATTTTTCCTTATTTCCTCAAAACTGTTTTCCAAACTTTTGGATTGTTCTTTTTCCCTGGGGACAGCAATTATTCTTAGGTTTTGACATTTAACATAGTGCAAAGCTTCTTAGAGGCTTTGTTCATTTTTTAAAAATTCTTTCTTTATCTTCGACATATGGGGTTAATTTGAAAGCCTTGCCTGTGAGCTCTGAAGGTCTTTCTTCTGCTTGTTCTCTTCTATTACTGAGACTTTCCAGTGCATTTTGTATTTCTCTAAGTGTGTCCTTGATTTCCAGAAGTTGCTATTGTTTTGTATTTCTGTAATCTGCTTCACTGAATAATTTTCCTTTCATATTCTGTATCATGTTTTTGATTTTTTTAAGTTGGACTTCACCTTTCTCTGGTGCCTTCTTGACTAGCTTAATAATTGACCTTCTGAATTGTTTCTCTGGCACTTCACAGATTTTTATCTTGGTTTGGATCCACTGTTGATGAGCTAGTATGTTCTTTGGGGGGTGTTAAAGAACCTAATTTTGTTATATTACCAGAATTGTTTCTCTGGTTCCTTCTTTTTTAGGTACACTATATCAGAGCAAAGATCTGGGACTCAAGGGCTGCTGTTCAGATTATTTTGTCCCATGGTGTGCTCCCTCAGTGTGGTGTTCTCCCACTTTCCCTAGGAATGGGGCTCCCTGAGAGCCAAACTGTAGTGATCGTTATTTTTCTTTTGGGTCTAGCTACCCAACAGAGCTATTGAGCTCTGGACTGGTACTGGGGAGTGTCTGCAAAGAGTCCTGTGATGTGATACACCTTCAGGTTGTGCAGTTGTGAGTACCAGCACCTGCTCTAGTGGACGTAGCAGGAGAGTGAAGTGGATTTCTTGATGGTCCTTGGCTGTGTTTTTGTTTAGTGCACTAGTTTTGTGTTGGTTGGCCTCCAGCCAGGAGGTGACACTTTCAAGAGTGCATCAGCTGTGGTCAGTTTTGCGGGGTCTCTGGGAGCCTGCAGCAGTGATCCAGTTCCTTCAAAGTGTCTGTGGATTCTCTCGACTTTTCTGGTATTTTCTTGCAGTAGTTATTGAAGCAAAAGCTCATGATGTGAATCTCTACATGCTGCTCTGTGCATTCGAGTGGGAACTGCAAGCTAGTCCTAGCTCCTGTTCACCACCTTCCACCGTAAAGAGAACTTTGTCTTGCAACTTGCATACCAGCTCAGCCATAGTGGGATAAGATACCAGGCAGATCCCTGAGACTCACATTCTAGGCTCTAGCTCCCAGATGACATTTACTGACATGCCTTGGGCCAGAAGAAAACCTGCTGCCTTGAAAGAATTACTCACTCTTGGCACGATTCATCGCCTGCTGACTAAAAAGGCCTTGGGCCCTAAATAATTAGCAGTGGTACCCAGGCAGTACTTGCTGTAGGCTTTGAGTGAGACTCAGAGACATGCTGGCCCCAGATGTGACCTAGCACATTCCCAGCTCTAGTGGCTATGGAAGCAGGGGTGACTTCTGCTTGAGAAAAGGACAAGGATGAGTAAAAGGAGACTTTGTTTTGTAGCTTAGGTACTAGCTAAGCCACAGTGGGGAAGAGTACCAAGCAGCCATTTGGGGTCCCCAATTCCAGGTGTTGGCCATTGGACAACATTTCTCAGCTTCCCTGGGCCAGAAGGGAGCTCACTGCCCTGAAGGTAGAGTCACTGGCCTAGCAGCATTCACCATAAGCTGACTGAAGAGACCTCAGTCCTTGAATGAACATCAGCGGTACCCAGGCAGTATTTGCCATGGGCCTGGGTTGGTGATGGGCGTGGTGAGAGACTCTTCTGCTTGTGGAAAGGACCAGAAAGAGTGTGAAGGTCCTTGTCTTGTGGCTTGGGTGCCAGCTTAGCTGCAGTAGAATACACCACCAGGTAGATTCCAAAAGTTTTAAACTCTAGGCCTTAGGTCCTAGACAGCATCTCTGGAGTCACCCTAGACCAGCGGGGACTCACCACCCTGAAGGGAAGGACACAAGCCTGGTTGGCTTTGCTGCTTGCTAAATGTAGAACCCTAGGGCCTTGAGCAAACATTTTCTGTAGCCAGGCAGGCATTGTCTCAGAATTTGAATAAGACACAGTCCTCTGCTAGCTTCATGTCTGACTCAGCACAGTCCCAGTGGTGGTGGCCATAAGTGTGCTTGTGTCACTTCTCTCCCAGCTCTGGGCAGATTAGCACAGAAAGAGGGACTCCAATCATTTGAAAGAAACTAAATGAAGAGAACAAGAGCCTCTTTCTGGTAATGCAGAAAATTCTTCTGGGTCTTATTCAAGATCACCAATGTGATACCTCTATAAGCCTGTAAGAGCCACAGAATTGCTGAGCTAGGGGGTTCCTCTTAATGGAGATATGGCTGCAGTGACCAAAAACTTAGATCACAACACTCAATCCTCAAACCCTTTTTTGAAACAGGGTCTCCCTCTGTCACCCAGGCTGGAGTGCAGTGGTGTGATCTCAGTTTACTGTAACCTCCACCTCCTGGGCTCAAGCAATCCTCCCAACTCAGCCTCCCAAGTGGCTGGGGCTATAGGCATGAACCACTATGCCTGGTTACTTTTTCTTTTTTTCTTTTTTTTCTTTTTTGGTACAGACAGGATTTCACCATGTTGCCTATGCTAGATTTGAACTACTGGATTCAAGCAATCCACTCACCTCTGCCTCCTAAAGTGCTGGGATTACAGGTGTGAGCCACCACTTATGGCCTTAAGGCCCTCTGCATCAAGACCATTCAGGAAAACATGGCCTCACTAAATGAACTAAATAAGGCACCAGGAACAAATTCTGGGGAGACAAAGATTTGTGACCTTTCAGACAGATAATTCAAAATAGCTGTATTGAGAAAATGCAAATAAATTCAAGATAACACAGAGGAGGAATTCTGAATTCTATCTGATACATTTAACAAAAATTATAACAATTAAAAAGAATCAAGAATAAGTTATGGAGCTGAAAAATGTAATTGCCATACCGAAAAATGCATCAGTATCTTTTAATAGCAGACTGGATCAAGCAGAAGAAAGAATTAGTGAGCTTAAAGACAGGCTATTTGAAAATACACAGAAAAGACAAGAGAAAAATAATAAAAACAATGAAGCACACCTACAGGATCTAGAAAATAGCTTCAAAAAGTCAAATCTAAGGATTATTGGCCTTAAGAGAAGGTAGAGAAAGGAATAGGGGTAGCAAGTTTATTCAAAGGGATAGTAACAGATAACTTCTTAAATCTAGAGAAATATATAAATATCCAAGTACAAGAAGGCTATAGAACACCAAGCAGATTTAACACTAAGAAGACTCCAAGGCATTTAATAATCAAACTTCCAAAAGTCAAAGATAAGAAAGAATCCTAAAAGCAAGATAAAAGAAACAACATGCAAATAAACTTCCATAAGTCTGGCATCAGACTTCTTAGTGCAAATTTTACAGGTCAAAAAAGAGGAATATGACATTTTTTATGATATTAATGAATTTTAGATAGTACAATCATAAATTTTTTCCACTTAACCTTATTACAGCTTCCCATGATCTTAAACCACCTTATAAATATAATTTTCTTACATTTCCTCTATTATTTAGGACATGACATTATTTAAGTGCTGAAAGAAAAAAAATTGTTAGTCTAGAATAGTAAATCCAACAAAACTAGTCTTCAGATATAAAGAAGAAATATTTTCCCAGACAAAAGCTGAGGAATTTCATCAACATCAGACCTGTGCCACAAGCAATGCTAAAGAAAGGAAATAACGTTAATGAGCAAAAAGAAATCACCTGAAATGACAAAATTCACTGTTAATAGGAAATACACAGAAAAACACAGAGTATCATAACACTCTAATTGTGCTGTATGAATGAATCATATGTTGAGTAGAAAGACTAAAAGATAAACTTACTAAATATATAAACTACAATATCATTTAACGTCCTAGACAGTACAATAAGTTATAAACAGAAACAGCAAAATGACGATTGACATAATAAAGAAAATGAGTCAACTAATGGGCAAAATATCCAGCTAGAATCAAAATGGCAGGATCAAATTCACACATAACAATATTAACCTTAAATGTAAATGGGCTAAATGTGCCAATCAAAAGACACACTCTGGAAAATTGGATAAAAAGTCAAGATCCATAGGTGTGCTATATTCAGAAAACCCATCTGATGTGCAAGGACACACATAGGCTAAAAACAAAGGGATGGAGGAAGTTTATCAAGCAAATGAAGAGCAAAAATAAAGTAGGAGTTGCAATCCTAGTCTCTGATAAAATCAACTTTAAACCATGAAAGGTCAAAAGAGACAAAGAAGGGCATTGCATAATGGTAAAAGGATCAATGCATCAAGAAGAGCTGATCCTAAATATATACACACCCAATACAGGAGCATGCGGGTACATAAAGCAAGTTCTTAAAGACCTACAAAGAGACTTAGACTCCCACACAATAATAGTGGGAGACTTTAACACTCCACTATCAATATTAGACAGATCAATGAGACAGAAAATTAACAAGGATATCTAGGACTTGAACTCAGAACTGGACCAAGAGGACCTAATATATATCTACAGTAATCTCCACCCAAAATCCACAGAATATACATTCTTCTCAGCACCACATCACACCTACTCTAAAATTGACCACATAATTGGAAGTAAATCACTCCTCAGCAAATGCAAAAGAACGGAAATCATAACAAACAGTCTCTCAGACCACAGTGCAATCAAGTTAGAACTCAGGATTAAGAAACTAACTCAGAACCACACAACATCATTGAACCTGAACAACGTGCTCCTGAATGTTGACTGGATAAACAATGAAATGAAGGCAGAAATAAAGATGTTCTTTGAAACCAATGAGAATGAGAATGAAAACACAATGTACCAGAATCTCCGGGACACATTTAAAGCAGTGTCTAGAGGGAAATTTATAGCAATCAATGCCCACCAGAGAAGCGAGGAAAGATATAAAATTGACACCTTATCATCAAAATCGAAAGAGCTAGAGGAGCAAGATCAAAAAAACTCGAAAGCTAGCAGAAGCCAAGAAATAACTAAGATGAGAGCAGAACTGAAGGAGATAGAGACACAAAAAAACTTTAAAAAATCAATAAATCCGGCAGCTGGTTTTTCGAAAAGTTCAACAAAATAGACTGCCAGCCAGATTAATAAAAAAGAAAAGGGAGAAGAATCAAATAGACACAATAAAAAATGATAAAGGGGATATCACCACGGATTCCATAGAAATACAAACTACCATCAGAGATTACTACAAACAACTCTATGCACATAAACCAGTAAACCTGGAAGAAATAGATTAATTCCTGGACACTTGCACCCTCCCAAGCCTAAACCAGGAAGAAGTTGAAACCTTGGACAGACCAAAATCTATATCGTGAAAATGGCCATACTGTGCAAAGTAGTTTATACATTCAACACTATCCCCATCAAGCTACCTATGACCCTCTTCACAGAACTGGAAAAAACCACCTTAAACTTCATATGGAACCAAAAGAGAGCCTGCATAGCAAAGACAATCCTAAGCAAAAAGAACAAAGCTGGAGGCATCATACTACCTGATTTTGAACTGTACTATAAGGCTACAGTAATCAAAACAGCATGGTACTGGTACCAAAACAGAGATATGGACCAATGGAACCGAACAGAGGCCTCGGAGGCAACACAACACATCTGCAACCATCCAATCTTTGACAAACCTGACAAAAACAAGCAATGGGGAAAAGATTCCCTGTTTAATAAATGGTGTTGGGCAAACAGGTTAGCAGTTTATGGAAGGCAGAAACTGGACCCCTTCCTGACACCTTACACTAAAATTAACTCCAGATGCATTAAAGACTTAAACATAAGACCTAACACCATTATAATCCTAGCAGAAAACCTAAGCAAAACCATTCAGGACACAGACATAGGCAAGGACTTCATGACTAAAACACCAAAAACGTTGGCAACAAAAGCCAAAATAGACAATTGGGACCTAATTAATCTCCAGAGCTTCTGTACAGCCAAAGAAACAATCATTAGAGTGAACTGGCAATCAACAGAATGGGAAAAAATTTTTGAAATCTACCCATTTGACAAAGGGCTAATATCCAGAATCTACAAAGAACTAAAACAGATTTACAAGAAAAAAAAAAAACAAACCCATTCAAACGGGGTTGAAGGACATGAACAGACACTTTCCAAAAGAAGACATATATGAGGCCAACAAATATATGAAAAAATGCTCATCATCACTGATTATTAGAGAAATGCAAATCAAAACCACATTGAGATACAGGCTTACCCCAGTTAGAATGGCAATCATTAAAAAATCTGGAGACAACAGATGCTGGAGAGGATGTGGAGGAATAGGAACACTTTTACGCTGTTGGTGGGAGTGTAAACTAGTTCAACCATCGTGGAAGACAGTGTGGTGCTTCCTCAAAAACCTAGAAATAGAAATTCCATTTAACCCAGCAATTCCATTACTTGGTATATGCTCAAAGCATTATAAATCGTTCTACTATAAAGACACATGCACAGATATGTTCATCTGGGCACTGTTTACAATGGCAAAGACCTGGAACCAACTTAATGCCCATTGACGATAGACTGGACAAGGAAAATGTGGCACATATATACCATGGAATACTATGCAGCCATAAAAATTGATGTGTTTGTGTCCTTTGTAGGGATATGGATGAATCTAGAAACCATTATTCTCAGCAAACTGACACAAGAACAGAAAATCAAACACCGCATGTTCTCACTCATAGGTGGGTGATGAAAAATGAGAACGCATGGACACAGGGAGGGGAGCCTCACACACTGGGGTCTGTTTGGGGTGCTAAGGGAGGGACAGTGGGGGGTGGTGGAGAGGTCAGAGAGGGATAACATGGGCAGAAATTTCAGATGTAGGTTACGGGGTAAGGGAGGCAGCAAACCGTATTGCCATGTGTGTACCTATGCAACAGTCCTGCATGATCTGCACATGTACCCCAGAACCTAAAGTACAATAAATAATACCCCAAAAACATATCTTTTAATACTTCCATATATATTTTCTAAGAACAAAAATATTAATGTAACATAACCATAATACAGTTATCAAATTCAGAACTTTAATATTAAAATAATAGTTTTATCAAATACATGGTCTATATTATAATAGACAACTTTCTCGTAATATCTCATATAACATTTTTCCTTCCAGTACAAGGTAAGTCTTGAATCGTGTGTTGCAAGAACTTGTCGTGTCTCTGTATTCTCCTATCATCTGGAGCAGTTTCTTGGCCAATGACATATATATATATGACATATATATGTGTGATATATGTCATGACATATGACACATATATGTCATGATGTATATATGTATCACATATGTCATGACATATATATATGTGTGTCATGTGGCCAATATATATTTATATATATATTATAGGTATATAAAATTTGCTTTCCAGCTTTTATTTTATGTTCAAGAGATACATGTGCAGTTTTGTTACATGAATAAATGGCATTTTGTGGGGGTTGGTATATAGATTATTTTGTCACTCATGTAATGAGCATAGTGTCTAATAGGTCGATTTTTGTTCTACATCTTCCTCCCAACCGCCTCCTCAAGTGGATCCAGGTGTCTATAGTTCTCTCTTTTGTGTACTTGTGTACTCAGTGTTTAGCTACCACTTATAAGTGAGAACATGCAATATTTGCTTTGCTGTTCATGCATTAGCTCACTTAGGATAATGGCCTCCAGCTCCAAAATGTTCCTGCAAATGAAATAATTTAATTTTTGTTATGACTGCATAGTATTTCATGTTGTATATGCATCACATTGTATTTATCTAGTTCACCACTGATGCATACCTGGGATGATCCTATGTCTTTGCTATTGTGAATAGCACAACAGTGAATATGCCTGTGCATGTGTCTTTATGGTAGAATGATTTCTATTGCTTTAGGTATATATCCAGTAATGAAATTGCTGGGTTGGGTGGTAGTTGTAAGTTCTTTGAAAAATCTCCAAACTGCATTCCACAGTGTTTGTTCATGTCATTTGCTCATTTTTTAATGGGGTTGTTTGTTTTTGCTTGTTGATTTGTTTAAATTTTTTACAGATTTGGGATATTAGACCTTTACTGGATACATAGTTTGCAAATATTTTTTCTCATTCTGGAGGTTGTCTCTTTACTCTGTTGATAGTTTCTTTTGCTGTTCAGAAGCTCTTTAGTTTAATTAGGTCCCACTTTTTCATTTTTATTTTTGTTGCAATTGCTTTTGGGGTCTTTGTCATAAAATCTTTGCCAGGGCTGATGTTCAGAATGGTATTTCCTAGGTCTTTGCCTAGGATACTTATAGTTTTCAGTTTTATATTTATACTAAATTTAGTTAATTGTTGTATGTAGTAAAAGGAAGAGTCCAGTTTCAATCTTCTGCATATAGTTAGCCAGGTACCCCCACACCATTTATTGAAGGAGAAGTCCTTCGATGGTTGTAGTTGTGTGAATTTATTTCTGGGTTTGTAACACGCTCCACTGATATATATTTCTATTTCTCTACTGCAATTATGCTCTTTTGGTTACCGTAGCCTTGTAGTATAGCTTGAAGTAAGGTAGTGTAATGCCTCCAGCTTTGTTGTTTTTGCTTAGGATCATTTTGGTTATTCAGTCTCTGTTTTGATCTATATAAATTTTGGAATAATTTCTTCTAATTCTGTGAAAAATGTCATTGACAGTTTGATAAGGATAGCATTGAATCTATACTTTGCTTTGAGCAGTATGGCCATTTTAACAATATTGAGTCTATCCATGAGCATGGAATGTTTTTCCATTTGTGTGTGTTGTTTCTGATTTCTTTCTTCAATGTTTTGCAATTTTCATTGTTGGGGTCTTTCACCTCCCTGGTTAACTGCATTCCTAAGTATTTTGCTCTTTCTGTGGTTATTGGTTTTTTTTTTTTTTGAAGACGGGGTTTCACCATGTTGGTCAGGCTGGTCTTGAACTCCCAACCTCAGGTGATCCACCCGCCTTGGACTCCAAAGTGCTTGGATTACAGTCTGTGGTTATTGTTAATTGGATTGTGCTCTTGACTTGGCTTTCAGCTTGGATATCATTGGTATACATAAATGCTTTTGTACATTAATTTTGTATCCTGAAACTTTGCTAAAGTTGTTTAACAGGATCTAGGAATCTGGACAGAGACTATAGTTTTCTAGGTATAAAATTATATAATCTGTAAAGATAGAGGAGAGAGTTTGACTTTCTCTCGTCCTGTTTAGATGCTTTTCATTTCTTTCTATTACCTGATTGCTCTGGCTAGGACTTCCAGTCCTGTTGAATGAGAGTGGTGAGTTTGAGCACTGTTGTTTTGTTTTGGTTCTCAAGAGGAATGCTTCCAGCATTTGCCCATTTGGTATAATGTTGGCTGATGGTTTGTCATAGATTCATCTTACTATTTTGTGATAAGTTCCTTCGATGCCTAGTTTACTGAAGGATTTTAACATGAAGTAATGTTACATTTTATTGAAATTCTTTTGGCATCTATTGAGATGATCACATGGTTTTGTTTTTAGTACTTTTTATGTGATGAATCATATGTATTGATTTGTGTATGTTGAATCAAGTTTGCATCCTAAGAATAAAGCCTATTTGATTGTGGTGTATTAGCTTTTCAATGTGCTGCTAGATTGGTTTGCTAGTAGTTTGTTAATTATTTTTGCATCTATTTTTATTAAGTACATTGTATTATTCACATCCAATAGTATCAAATATTAAATGTATTTAATAAAGAGATCTTTCAAACAGGATTTGTGTGGGCAACAAGGTTTTTATTTCTTGCTTGATTGCAAGTGGGCCAAATCCGAGAAAGGACAGGTGAAGGGGGTAAGATGGGAATTGTCTTTATAGGTTGAGGTAGTTTTTTGGGGGGTGGGGGTGTTGCAGAGTAAGATCAGTTACATTGATGGTGGGTAAGGGCAAGGAGTATACATGACCACAAATTCAGTTACAATGGTGGGTGGGGGTGAAGCAGAATAGCAGTTAAGATGGCAGGATGGGTGAGAGGTATTCACATTATCCTAAGAACAGTTAAGATGGCAGGGTTGGGTGAGGGGCTTGTCCGGGGAAGCTCCGCTGGGCGATCAGGGACGATGGTGAATGCAGGTGGGGTGTTGGAGACAATCAGCCTAAGCCGAGGCAAGCAGGACTTCAAACTTTCAGGCTCCAGGCTTGCATATGGAGACCTGACACATTGGCCTAGAGTTTTTTGTTGTTTCTGCCAGGTTTTGATGTCAGAATAAATTAGAGAGGAGTCTCTCCTTTTCAAATTTTTTGAATAGTTTCAGTAAGATTGGCACTTACTGTTTTTTATTTTTTATTTTTATGAGACAGGATCTTGCTTTGTTTCCCAGGCTGAAGTCTGGTGGCATGAACATGGCTCATTGCAGCATTGACCTCCTGGCTCAAGCAATCCTTCTGCCTCAGCCCCACAGGTAGCTGAAACTACAGGTACATTCCGTCACACCTAGCTAATTTTTGTATTTTTTGTAGAGATGGGGTTTCACCATGTTATTTGGGCTGGTCCCAAACAACTGAACTCAAGTGATCTACCTGCCTTGGCCTCCCAAAGTCCAACTTTTCTTTATACATCTTGGCTGTCAATCTATCTGTGCAAGGATTTTTTGTTTGTTTGTTTTTGTTTTTGGAAAGTCTTTTTATTATTGATTCAATTTCAGGACTTGTTTTGTTCAAGGTTTCAATTTCTTTATGGTTCAGTCTTGAGAGTTTGTATGTTTCTAGGAATTTTTCCACTTGTAGATTTTACCATTTGTATGAATAGAAGTGTTTATAATTGTCTCTGGCATTATTTTGTATTTCTTTTGGGTTAGCAGTAATGTCCCCTTTGTCGTTTATGATCGTGTTTATTTTGATCTTCTCTCTTTTTTCCTTTATTACTTTAGATAGCAGTATATCAGCCTTATTTATTCTTTCAAAAACCAGCTTGGTTGGGCATGGTTGTTGTACTGAACTGAGCATAGAAAGTTAACATCAAGACAAAAGTATGCCAAATTGCAGGGTCTTTATTGCCGGCAGCCACAGAGGACTCGCATCTTTTTAACCTGTGGCCCCGAAGGGAGGGTGTTAAGACCTTTCATATCCGTGCAACCACCTGGGGATTGAGGGTGAGGGGCGGGGGTGGGGGTGAGGGACTTCAGACATTCCGAGGGCTAACAGATTCTGTAAATCACCTCCTGGGCGGAGATGAGGGTGAGGGGCTCTGGATATTCGAAGGGCCAGGGGACTTTTGACATTCTGATTGTTACTTAAGCGGTTCACAAAAGTCAAGATAAACATTTGTTTACACATTGTCTGGGTAGGGTGGAAATTACAAATCGCAGGGGCCAAGATGGTGTGGGTTTGGACTGCTTGCCTGTCACATTCGGGTTACAGAGAGCAGTTTCAACATAAAGCCGAGGTATGGTTAAGGTATGCAGTTTTATGGGGCTTTTACTATGTCACATAGTGACTCATGCCTGTAATCCCAGCACTTTAGGAGGCCAAGGTAGGCTGATCATGAGGTCAATAGATTGAGACCATCCTGGCCAACATGGTGAAACCATGTCTCAACAAAAATACAAAAATTAGCTGGGTGTGGTGGCACGTGCCTGTAGTCCCAGCTTCTCAGAAGGCTGAGGCAGAAGAATGGCTTGAACCCGAGAGGCAGAGGTTGCAGTGAGCTAAGATCGTGCCACTGCATTCCAGCCTGGTGACAGAGCAAGACTCTGTCTAAAAAAAGAAGAAGAAGAAGAAGAAGAAAAAAAAAACAGCTTTCAGTTTTGTTGATCTTCTGTATGGGTTTTCTCATCTCCATTTTAATTATTTCAGCTCGGATTTTGTTATTTTCATCTTCTAGCTTTCGAGTTGGTTTGTTCTTGTTTTTCCAGTTCCTCTAGGTGTGATGTTAGGTTAATTTGAGAACATTATTACTTTTTCTTGATGTGGGAATTTAGTGCTATGAACTTTCCTCTTAACACTGCTGTAGCAGTGTCCCAGAGATTCTGGTACATTGCATCTTTGTTTTTATTAGTTTCAAAGAATTTTTTGATTTCTGCCTAAATTTTATTTTTTTACCCAAAAGTTATTCAGGAGCAGATTTTGTAATTTTCATGTAATTGTGTATGGTTTTGAGAGACCTTCTTGGTACTAATTTCTATTTTTATTGCACTGTGGTTGAGAGTGTAGTTTGTATAATTTTGTTTTTTTAAAAAATGTTGAAAATTGAGTTGTGGTAGAGTGTGTTGTTGATTTTAGACTATGTGTTATGTGGGATGAGAAGAATGTGTATTTTGTTTTTGCCAGGTGGAGTATTCTGTAGATGTCTCTTACGTCTGTTTAGTCAAATGTAGAGTTTAGTTCTCATATATTTTTATTAGTTTTCTGCCTCAATAATCTGTCTAATACTGTCAGAGAAAGTCTCTCAAAGATCTCTAAAAACTTCTTCTGTGAATCTGGGTGCTCCAGTGTTGGGTGCATATATATTTAGGGTAATTAAGTCTTCTTGTTGCATTTAACCCTTTATCATAATATAATGTTCTTTTTTTCCCCCTATTTGTTCATTGTTGATGTAAAATCTGTTTCATATAAAATAAGAATAGCAACCCTTGCTTTTTTTTGTTGTTTTCCATTTGCGTGATAGCAAATTCCTATACTTTGAGTCCATGGGTGTCCTTGCAGGTTAGATTGGTTTCCTGAAGACACCATACAATTGAGCCTTTATTCTTTATCCAACTACCCGTTGTGTGTCTTTTAAGTGGGGCATTTAACCTATTTATGTTCAATGTTATGATGATGTGTTTAGATTTGATCCTATTATTGTGTTGTTAATTGGTTGTTACATAGATTTGACTGTGTAGTTGTTGCTGTTTTTTTGTTGTTGTTGTTTTTCGGTGACCAGTAATAATTTTTTGTTTTCATGTTTAGCACTCCCTTAAGAACCTCTTGTAAGGGTAAAGAAGATTGGTGGTAATACATTCCCTTAACATTTGCTTGTCCGAAAAGAATTTTATTTCCTCTTTGCTTATGAAGCTTAGTTTGCCTGGATATAAAATTTTAGGCTGAAATTTCTTTTATTTAAGAATGCTGAATATAGATTCTAAATATTTTCTGACTTGTAAGGTTTATGCTGTTAGCCTGATGGGGTTCCTTTTACCTGTGACCTTCCCCTTTTC
Organism: Alouatta palliata; assembly: GCA_004027835.1. Classification (NCBI taxonomy): domain Eukaryota; kingdom Metazoa; phylum Chordata; class Mammalia; order Primates; family Atelidae; genus Alouatta; species Alouatta palliata. The sequence continues at coordinate 13,548 of PVKV010018246.1, forward strand.
TCTAGCTGCCTTTATTTATTTCTTTATTTTCATATCGACTTTGGAGAATCTGATGAATATGTGTCTTGGGGATGGTCGTCTTCTATAGTATCTTGCAGGGATTCTCTGAATTTCCTGAATTTGCATGTGAACCTTTCTAGTGAGGCTGTGAAAATTTTCATTGATAATATCCCCAAACATGTTTTCTAAGTTGCTTGCTTTTCCTCCCTGTCTTTTAGGAACATGGATGAGTCATAGGATTGGTCTCTTTACACAACCTCATATTTCTTAAAGGTTTTGTTTATTTAAAATTTTTATTTTTTAATTTTTTTCTAATTGAGTTTATTTGAAGAACTGATCTTCAAGCTCTGAGATTCTTCCCTCAGCCTGGTCTATTCTGTTGTAAACAATTGCAATTCTATTATGAAATTCTATTTTGAAATTCTTGTAGTGAGTTTTTCAACTCTATCAGATAAGTATGTTTCTTAAAATGTATATTTTATCTTTCATCGATTCAATTATTTTATTGTGTTCCTTATATTTCTTGAATTGGGTTTCAACTTTCCCCTTAATTGTAATGATGTTTGTTGCCATCCAGATTTTGAATTCTATATCTGTAATTTCAGCCATTATATTCTAGTTAAAAACCATTACTGGGGAACTAGTGTGATTCCTTAGAGAGAAGAAGACATCCTAGCTTTGAGAGTTGCGAGAGTTCTTGCACTGCTTCTTTCTCGCCTGTGTGGGTTCATGTTCCTTTAACTCTGGTGTCATTTGAGTATAGTCAGTTTGCTTAATTCTGGGATGTTTTCAGAGGGCTTAGTCTCTGTTCAGGTTCTTTTTGGATAAATTCTTGCCCTTGGTTTCACAGTGGGGTATATTAGCAAAGTAAAATTGGCATTTAAGTTTGGGCTGTAATCCAGTAGATGGTGCTAAGGTGTAATGGCTGATACATAAGCCCTTAGCTGCTCAGCATCTGAATTTTCTTGAGTTTGCAGTCATGCTCCCTCTCGCTGCTCTGAAAGTCTAGACCCCTTTCCCACTCAAATGCTGTTTACAGATTTTGGCTTGGCACTCCCAGACAAATTCAGGCTTTTAGTTTTCTCCCCAGGTTGGGAGAAGCATGGGTGGAAACCTTGGCAGTAGCAATGGCAGAAAGTGCATCACTTTTCTCTGGGAGCTCTATTCTTTTTCCTCTTGTCTGTAGGGCACCTGTGGTGCTCTAGATATGCAAGTAACACACTCAGGCTGCTTTTTCTTCCCCAGCTTGATGTCAGCAAGGGCAGGTACCCCTTAAGTGGCAGTGGCAGAGGGGCTGTCAGTTGCCTCTGTGAAGTCCATGTCAGAGAAACACAAAGCTGCTGCCAATGGGAATGTTTAGCTGGAGGAGGGGTGTCTGCACTGCAGGCCCAAGCTGGCAGCCTTGCCTGGTGAAAATCAGGGGTAAGGGGCTCGCAAGGAAGAGAGACCGATCTCTTTGCATGCTGACTGTGGTGTGCTGAAGTTGTGGGCAAAGTAATCAGGGTCTTTGTTCATTCTCCAGTTCAAAGGCAGCAAGGGCAAGTACTGCTTCAAGTACCACTTAACAGAGAGCCTGTTGGTTGTCTCTGAGAATTTCACCCCATATAAATATAGTGCTGCCACTGACCGAAGTGTTCAGGCATGGGTAGTGTGGCTCTCCTGGGAGTTCAGGTCAGGAGGACTTGCTCAGTGAAGAGTAGAAGGGGCAGGGACCCACATGGAAAACATCCTAGTTGATTTTCTGTATGGAAGCTTCAGTGTGCTGGAAGCCCATGACAGTTCTTGGGCTCTTTGCTCCCTCCCGAAAGTTTGCATACATTAAAACATCAGGAAAGTAAGATGCACAGCCAGCCGTATGGACAATCTGTGGTTGGTGGCACTACCATTATTCCTGACTTTGAATATATATGCTGCCAATATGTAGTCATTTTCTTACAATTCTTCACACATAAGTACTCAACAATAAAAAATATGACTGTGGTCTCTCACATGAAGTCAGGTGTGGAATTTTCCACTTGTGGCTTATATTCATACTCAAAAGGTTTCACATTTTGGAATATTTTAAATTTTGGATTTTTGGATTAGGGCTGTTCAGCCTGTACATTTTTGAGACCCAGAGTGCCAAGATTTAAATCCTAGATATTTTACTTGTCAGCTGTGCACTCTTTAGCAGGTGACTCTTTGTGTTTCGATTTCCTCATCAATAGAATAGAGAATAGAATAAACCTACCTCAAAGTTGTGATATTACAATTAAATAAAACAATATCTATAAATTACTTTTAGAATTATGTGCCTGGCACATAGTAAATGCTTAAAAATATAAACTATTATATTATTCATGTCTACTTCCTACTTAATACTTTCAGATATGGAATAAAGTTTATGCTCTAAAGATGATTTTAAAATAAAATAAGATAAATAGATAGCATTTGTGACTTGAACTCTTTAGAGTATTCCGATTACATTATTTTGACCTAGGGAACATAGAAGATGAGGAAGTGGAATTCAGAGGGAATTTGAGCGAAGTTTCAATATTGGTAGGGTTGGTGGTTGTGAGTGAAAGTTGAAGAATGGAAGTTTTTAGGATCAGACAACCTTCATAAAAATTTGGTTTTAGGTTAAAATTCTAAAGATGACAAGCAGTGTTTGTCATTGGTCTTCTTCTGTCTGTTTCCAAATCTTTGTTTCTAAATTGTTGACTTTTTCTCTCAACAGACACTCATTAAACTCTGGTTAAATTGTTTACATTGTAGCTGATATTTGACATTTTATCAGCGTTGCAACTTTAGTTGCTGTGAACAACAGGTACACAGTGGAACTGAGCTGAATTTAATTTTCACTAATTTAGAATATACTGGAAAAAACAAGTGCCACTTCATAGCTAAGAATTTATTCATTTGGCATCCTTAGAAGATGGGAAAGAACATTCTCTTGCTTGCAGAAGAGAAAATAGTTGAATGCTGGGTGCTCTCATTCAATCAGCCTAAGACTACTGGGGACAAGCTTGTAACCTGACAAAATCAGGTTTATTGACCCATTGCAATGAGGGAAATCCTTACACCAGAAGGATCATGGGACATTTCACAAAACAAAGGAAAAAAATAAAATTACTATAGGATTTGAGAGAAGGGTGGAGTTTATGTGAAATTTAAATGAAGCAGTGTTTTCATAGACAAAACAGGGCTGTTTGTAAAGGGATCAACATCTGGTCTGAACTTCAAAGTGGACTCATAATCCCGTTTTTTTTTGTCAATAATTTTAATGTAGATGTGGAATATTATATCCAGAAATGCCTTATCAGAATCTCTTGTACTTTGGTTGAAACTCAAGGCTGCCTCTCTAGGTCAAAGTGATTTAGTTATCTAGGCAGAATAGGGATATTTTATTCTTTCAGATAGAGTTTCAAACACAATGTTTGTGATAGTGTATGATTTTAGAGAAAGCAATAGTCATTCAAAGCAAGGGATTGTTATCAGACTTTTTCTGTTAACATTTAAATGGCTTTATCTTTGTCTATTATTTTAGTCAGATGAATAGCAACTGAAGACTTTTATAGTTCAAACTAAATTTTACTTTCTTTTTTTTTCCTTTTTTTTTAAATTATACTTTAATTTCTGGGGCACATGTGCAGAAAGTGCAGGTTTGTTACACAGGTATACATGTGCCATGGTGGTTTGCTGCATCCATCACCCCATCATCTACATTAGATACTTCTCCTATGCAATCCTTCCCCTAGCCTCCCACCCCCTGCTATCCCTCCTGCAGCCTCCCACCTTCTGACAGGCTCCGGTGTGTGATATTTCCCTCCCTGTGTCCATGTGTTCTCATTGTTCAACACCCACTTATGAGTGAGAAAATGCAGCATTTGGTTCTGTTCTTGTGTCAGTTTGCTGAGAATGATGGTTTCCAGTTTCATCCATGTCACTGCAAAGGATATGAACTTATCCTTTTTAATGGCTGCATAGTATTCCATTGTGTATATGTGCCACATTTTCTTTATCAGTCTATAATTGGTGGGCATTTGGGTTGGCTCCAAGTCTTTGCTATTGTGAATGGTGTCACAATAATACATATGTGTGTATGTTTCTTTATAATAAAATGATTTATAATCCTTTGGGTTTATACCCAATAGTGAGATTGCTGGGTCAAATGGTATTTCAGCTTTAGATTCTTGAGGAATCACCACACTGTCTTCCACAATGGTTGAACTAACTTACACTCCCACCAACAGTGTACAAGCGTTCCTATTTCTCCACAACCTCTCTAGCATCTGTTGTCTCCTGATTTTTTAATCATCACCATTCTAACTGACGTGAGGTGGTATCTCAATGTGGTTTTGATTTGCATTCTCTAATAACCAGTGATGATGAGCTTTTTTTCCTATGTTTGTTGGCTACATAAATGTCTTCTTTATAGAAGTGTCTATTCATATCCTTTGCCCACTTTTTGATGAGATTGTTTTTTTCCTTGTACTTTTGTTTAAGTTCTTTGTAGATTCTGGATATTAGCCCTTTGTCAGATGGGTAGATTGCAAAAATTTTTCTGTTGATTGTCAGCTCTCTCTAATAATAGTTTCTTTTATTGTTCAGAAGCTATTTAGTTTAATTAGATCCCATTTGTCTATTTTGGCTTTTGTTGCCATTGCTTTCAGTGTTTTAGTAATGAAGTCCTTGCCCATGCCTATGTCCTTAATGGTATTGCCTAGGTTATCTTCTAGGGTTTTTATGGTGTTAGGTCTTACGTTTAAATCTTTAATCCATCTTGAGTTAATTTTTGCATAAAGTGTAAGGAAGGGATCCAGTTTCAGCTTTCTGTATATGGCTAGCCAGTTTTCCTAACACCATTTATTAAATAGGGAATCCTTTTCCCATTGCTTGTATTTGTCAGGTTTGTCAAAGATCAGGTGGTTGTGGATGTGTGGCATTATTTCTGAAGCCTCTGTTCTGAACCAGTGATCAATATCTCAGTTTTGATATCAGTACCATGCTGTTTTGATTACTGTAGCCTTGTAGTATAGTTTGAAGTAAAGTAGTGTGATGCCTCCAGGGTTTTCTTCCCCCCCACCTTAGGATTGTCTTGGCTATGTGGGCTTTTCGGTTCCATATGAAATTTAAGTTGCTTTTTTTTTTTCAATTTTGCTATGAAAGTCAATGGTAGCTTGATGGGGATAGCATTGAATCTATAAATTACTTTGAGCACTATGGCCATTTTCACTATATTGATTCTTCCTAACCATGACATGGAATGTTTTTTCATCTGTTTGTGTCCTCTTTTATTTCCTTGAGCAGCAGTTTGTAGTTCTCCTTGAAGAGGTCCTTCACATCTCTTATTAGTTGTATTCCCAGGTATTTTATTCTCTTACAGCAATTGTGAATGAGAGTTCACTCATGATTTGGCTCTCTGTTTGTCTATTATTGGTGTATAGGAATGCTTGTGATTTTTGCCCGTTGATTTTGTATCCTGAGACTTTGCTGAAGTTGCTTATCAGTTTAAGGAGATTTTGCGCTGAGATGATGGGGTCTTCTAAATATACAATGATGTTGTCTGCAAATAGAGACAATTTGATTTCCTATTTTCCTAATTGAATACGCTTTATTTTTTTTTTTTTCTTGCCCGATTGCCCTGGCCAGAACTTCCAATACTATGTTGAATAGGAGTTGTGAGAGAGGGCATCTTCGTCTTGTGCTGGTTTTCAAAGGGAATGCTTCCAGTTTTTGCCCATACAGTATGATATTGGCTGTGGGTTTGTCATAAATAGCTCTTATTATTTTGAGATACATTCTATCAATACCTAGCTTATTGAGAGTTTTTAGCATAAAGGGCTGTTGAATTTTGTCAAAGGCCTTCGCTACATCTATTGAGATAATCTTGTGGTTTTTATCATTGGTTCTGTTTATGTGATGGATTACATTTATTGATTTGTGTATGTTGAACCAGTCTTGAATCCCAGGAATGATTCCAACTTTATTGTGGTGGATAAGCTTTTTGATTTGCTGTTGGATTAGGTTTGACAGTCCTTTATTGAGGATTTTTGCATTGATGTGCATAATAGATATTGGCCTGAAATTTTCTTTTTTAGTTGTGTCTCTGCCAGGTTAGGTATCAGGATGATCTTGATGTCATGAAGTGAGTTAGGGAGGATTCCCTCCTTTTCTGTTGTTTGGAATAATTTCAGAAGGAATGGTACAAGCTCCTCTTTGTACCTCTGGTAGAATTCAGCTGTGAGCCTGTCTGGTCCTGGACTTTTTTTTAGTTGGTAGGCTTTTAATTGCTGCCTCTGTATCAGACCTTATTATTGGTCTATTCAGGGATTCGACTTCTTCCTGGTTTAGTCTTTGTAGGGTGTAAGTGTCCAGGAATTTATCCATTTCTTCTAGGTTCTTTGGTTTATTTGGATAGAGGTGTTTATAGTATTCTCTGATGGTAGTTTGTATTTCTGTAGGATTGGTGGTGATATCCCCTTTGCCATTCTTTATTGCATCTATTTGATTTTTCTGTCTTTTCTTCTTTATTATTCTGGCTAGTGGTCTATCTATTTTGTTAATCTTTTTTTAAAAAAAAAAAAACAGCTCCTGTGTTCATTGATTTTTTGAAGGGATTTTGTTTCTCTATCTCCTTCAATTATGCTCTGATCTTAGTTATTTCTTGTCTTCTGCTAGCTTTTGAATTTGTTTGGTCTTGCTTCTCTAGTTCTTTTAATTGTGACATTAGAGTGTCAATATTAGATTTTTCCTGCTTTCACTTGTGGGCATTTAGTGCTATAAATTTTTCTCTACTCACTGCTTTAAATGTGCCCCAGTGATTCTGGTGCAATGTGTCTTCATTCTCATTGGTTTCAAAGAACATCTTTATTCATGCCTTTATTTCACTATCCAGTAGTCATTCAGGAGCAGGCTATTCTGTTTCCATGTAGTTGTGTGGTTTTGAGCCAGTTTTTTAATCTTAAGTTCTAATTTGATTGCACTGTGGTCTGAGAGACTATTTGTTGTGATTTCCATTCTTTTGCATTTGCTGAGGAGTGTTTTACTTCCAATTACGTGGTCAATTTTAGAATAGGTGTGATGTGGTGCTGAGAAAAATGTATATTCTTCAGATGTGGCATGGAGAGTTCTATAGATGTCTATTAGGTCCACTTGGTTCAGATCTGAGTTCAAGTCCTGGATATCCCTGTTAATTTTCTGTCTCATTGATCTGTCTAATATTGACAGTTGGATGTTAAAGTCTCCTACTATTATTGTGTGGGAGTCTAAGGCTCTTTGTAGGTCATTGAGAACTTGCTTTATGTATCTGGGTGCTCCTGTATTGGGTGCATATATATTTAGCATAGTTAGCTCTTCTTGTTGCATTAATCCCTTTACCATTACATAATGTCCTTCTTTGTCTCTTTTGATCTTTGTTGGTTTAAAGTCTGCTTTATCAGAGACTAGGATTGCAAGCCCTTTTTTTTTTTTTTTTTTTTTTTTTTTTTTTTTTTTTTTTTTTTTTTTTTTTTTTTTTTTTTTTTTTTTTTTTGCTTTTCATTTGCTTGAAAAATCTTCCTCCATCCCTTTATTTTGAGCCTATGTGTGTCTTTGTGTGTGAGATGGGTCGCCTGAGTACAACACACTGATGGGTCTTGACTCTTTACCCAATTTGTTAGTCTGTGTCTTTTAATTGGGGCATTTAGCCCATTCATATTAAGGTTAATATTGTTATGTGTGAATTTGATCCTGCCATTATGATGCTAGCTGGTTGTTTTGCCCATTAGTTAATGCTGTTTTTTCATAAGATGGTCTTTACAATTTGGTATATTTTTACAGTGGTTGGTACTGGTTGTTCCTTTCCAGGTTGAGAGCTTCTTTCAGGAGCTGTTTTGTAAGGCAGGCCTGGGGGTGTCAAAATCTTTCAGCATTGGCTTGTCTGTAAAGGGTTTTATTTCCCCTTTGCTTATGAAGCTTAGTTTGGCTGGATATGAAATTCTGGGTTGAAAATTATTTTCTTTAAAGATGTTGAATATTGGCCCCCACTCTCTTCTGGGTTGTAGGGTTTCTGCAGAGAGATCTGCTGTTAATTTAATGGGCTTTTCTTTGTGCGTAACCTGATCTTTCTCTCTGGCTGCCCTTAGCATTTTTTTTTTCTTCATTTCAACCCTGGTGAATCTGACAATTATGTGTCTTGGGGTGCTTTCCTTGAGGAGTATCTTTGTGGTGTTCTCTGTATTTCCTGAATTTGAATGGTGGCCTGCCTTGCTCAGTTGGGGAAATTCTCCTGTATAATATCCTAAAGAGTGTTTTCCAACTTGGTTTCATTCTCCCAGTCACTTTCAGGAACACTGATCAAATGTAGATCTGGTCTTTTCACATAATCCCATATTTTTTGGAGGTTTTGTTCATTTCTTTTCATTATTTTTTCTCTAATCTTGTCTTTTCACTTTATTTCTTTGAGCTGATCTTCAATCTCTGGTATCCTTTCTTCTGCTTGATTGATTTGACTATTGAAACTTGTATATGCTTCACGAAGCTCTTGTGCTGTGTTCTTGAGCTACATCAGGTCGTTTAGGTTCTTCTCTACACTGGTTATTCTAATTAGTATTTTGTCTAACCTTTGTTCAACGTTGTTAGTTTCCTTGCATTGGGTTAGAACATGCTCCTTTAGCTCAGAGAAGTTTGGTATTACCCACCTTCTGAAGCCTGCTTTTGTCAATTTGTCAAACTCATTCTCCATCCAGTTTTGTTCCCTTGCTGGTGAGAAATTGTGTTTCTTTTCCTTCTAACAATTAGGCCCCTATGCTTCAGGTCTGCTGGAGTTTGCTGGAGGTCCACTCCAGACCTTGTTTGCCTGGGAATCACCAGCAGGGGCTGCAGAACAGCAAAGATTGCTGCCTGTTTTTTCTTCTGGTAGCTTTGTCCCAGAAGGGTACCTGCCAGATGCCAGTCAGAACTGTCCTGTATGAGGTGTCTGTCAGCCCCTGCTGGGAGGTGTTTCCCAGTCAGGATGCATGGAGGTCAGGGAGTCACTTGAGGAGGCAGTCTGTCCCTTATCAGAGCTCGAGCACTGTGCTGGGGAGATTGCTCCTTTCAGAGCTGCTGGACAGGGATGTATAAGTCTGCTGAAGCTGTACCCACAACTACCCCTTTTCCCACATGCTCTGTCCCAAGAAGGTGGGGGCTTTATTTGTAAGTCCCTGATGAGCTGCTGCCTTTTTTTAGAGATGCCCTGCCCAGTGAGGAGGGAGTAAAGAGACACAGTCTGCCTGCAGTGGCCTTGCTGAACTGCTGTGTGCTCTACTCAGTAGCTGTGTAAACTTCCCAGTGACTTTGTTTACACAGGTGAGGTTAAAACCACTTACCTGAGCCTCAGCAATGGCAGACGCCCCTCCCCCCACCGAGTTCGACTGTCCTAGGTTGAGCTCAGACTGCTGTGCTGGCTGGGAGAATTTCAAGCTAGTGGATCTTAACTTGCTATTCTCTGTGGGGGTGGGACCCGCTGAAGCAGATCTCTTGGCTCCCTGGCTTCAGCCCAGTTTCCAATGGAGTGAACAGTTCTGTCTCACTGGTGTTCCAGGTGCCCCTGGGGTATAAAAAAAGAAAACTGCTGCAGCTAGCTCGGTGTCTTCCCAAAGGCAATCCAGTTTTGTGCTGAAAACCTAGGGCCCTGGTGTTGTAGGCATCAGAGGGAATTCTTGGTCTGTGGGTTGTGAAGACTGTGGGGAAAGCACTGCATCTGGGCCAGAGTGCTGGGAACAGTCCCTAATGACTTTCCTTGGCTAGCAGAGGGAGTTCCCCATCCCTTGTGCTTCCCAGCTGAGGCGACACCCCACATGCTTTGGCTCACCATCCTTGGGCTGCACCCACTGTCTAACCAGTCCCAATGAGATGAACCAGGTACCTCAGTTGGAAATTCAGAGATCATCCACTTTCTGCATCATTCTCACTGGGAACTGTGCACTGGAGCTGCTCCTATTCAGCCATCTTGCCAGCAATTCACTATTTTTTTACTTTCCTGAAAACCATTTGGACAGTTCCATTCCACAGGTTGGATACCTAATGTTCAAGGAGTGCTTGATTTTCTAAGGTTCCTTTAGTCAACTGAATTTTCCAATTTTTATTGTAGTCTCTATCCCTTTCCCCTCTCTCTGTAATAATAAACTCTTGTAATTTTGTCTGGATTGGTATCTAGAGTATAGGGCTCTCAAACAAATATATACATGCATGACTTTTAAGAGGAGACCAAAATGCTGAGGAATAGCAAGAATGAGTCAGACTTGCTTCTTGCTTATGAGGTAAGTGGGGCCCAAAGTAGTAACTAGGAATAGATGTGGTAAGCAAAGGAAAGAAGAGGTTGTACTTACACATATTCCCTGAGGTTTGCAACAGATAAGGTTGTTCACTAGGAAACTGCTTTTGGGGGTCATGGCTGTGTACACTCTGAGAGATGGTGCAACAGTGATTAGCAGAGGACCAGTGCGTCAGAATCACCTGGAGAACTTTTTTTACCTACCTACCACTGCCCATTTCTCATATAGCTTGTCTGCCTCTGGTTGAGAAAAACAGATTGAGAGAAAATAATGAATAAGTTCACATTTGCAAATGTGACTAAAATAGTTTTATTTTCTGTGTGCTTGATTATAAATTTTAGAATACTGCAATATTGAATTTATAAACCTATTGTACTTCCCAAAATTTTAGTTTCAATTAACGTTTTAAAAATGTTTGGAATGCATTTTTATAGAAATAGTTTTCTAAGTGATGGTGAGGGTTTTTTTTTTTTTCTGTTAGCACATGAAGCTGTTTTATCACATAAAGTACCTGAAATAATGTGTATTTAAAATGAAAAATAATATAAATCAAAATTTCAAAACTGTGCACGTGAAATAAAAGACACTCCCTCCACAGAAAAATTCAGGTTCTTTATTTTGAGCTCTGGTGCCTGAGGAAAAGCAGATTTAATTAAAGAAGCACAAATAAAGCCTGAAATACTACTGTAGAGGTTTCGTAGGGATTCCTTTGTTCTCTGTGGAGGGTGTTCAGGTTCTTGGTATCTTGAACAAAGAATTATTCAAGACGTGCCAACAAAGCAAGGAAAGAATAAAGCAACAAAACCAATTATTTATTGAAAACAAAAGTACACTCCACAGTGTGGAAGGAGAACCAAGTATAGTGGTTCAAAGACCCATTACAGAATTTGTTTTGGGTTTAAATACGCTCGAGATATTTCCACTGGTAACTTGATATACACCCTATGTAAATAAAGAAGATGAAATGAAGTTACAAATTCATTTGCTTGGGGTAGGCCCTATGTAAATGGGGAGGATATTTCCTGTCATAGCTAAAGTGTCTTCATTTGGTTTAGTTCTAGGCAGTTCTTAGGTTCCCTGCCTTCAGATCATATTGTTTTGCCTCATTTCTTCCCTGAGAGATGTGATCCCCATAAATTTTTATGGAAGGTGGAAGGACAGATGGTATTTCTTCTGCAACTGCTTCACACAGGCTTGGGGCACAGTTCCTACCTATTGTGGATAACAGAACTCTCACCCTACTCCATCTAGTGGTAGCAGGGTAGCTCCTTAATGGCCAGGGGTGGTGTCTTTACCTGGAAATGGCTGGAGCCTTTGTTTCATAATCATCTGAAACTTGATGGTCTCTAAGAGAGAGGAAATAAGTTTGATTAAAAGATTTAATGGAAAGTTTATGGAGTGAATACGCATGCTGTCAGTAATGTTTGTTATAGACATTTCTAGGAGAAAAACAAAACCTTGTCTGTGGTCTGTTCTAGGACCTATGTGTTTCCTTAAAGTCTTAACATGAGCAACTCCATTTTGGTTTGGTTTGGTCTGTTGGGGCCTACCACATGGGCTCAGTCCAAAACAATGGTTTCCCATAATTTTGTTTAGAAACAATCCCCCCCCCCTTTTCTTTGGTCAGGTTCTCACTTATATGAGAGTTTGGCCAAAACTTAAGGCCTTAGTGCCACTCTCAGTTACCATTATTTTGGGTTTCTGGTCTCAGCACATCATTCATAGTTTACAGTGTCCTCATGGTTGCACATTACTTTCAACTCTTGTAATTCCAGTTGAAGAGAGACCATTTGACATTCTAGAGATAGCTATATGCAAATATTTAAAACATTTGAGACAATACAGTGCACCAGGGAGACTATTATGACTATCAGAAGGATAATACCAACAGTTTGGAGTATGATCTTTACCCAGGGTTCTCATAAACTAAACTTTCTAAAATCAAATAGATCAAATAATGAGCTAGATAAAGAGTCTACTCATTTAAGCAATACCTTTGTTAATCTACCACAACTGAATATAATACCTGATGTTTTTTCCATAGGCCATGAGTGCCCTCAGCTGCACAGATACTTCTCTGTTCAGCCAATACTTTTTTTTTTTTTTTTTGACAGAGTCTTGCTCTGTTGCTCAGGCTGGAGTGCAGTGGCATATCTAGGCTCACTGCAACTTCCACCTCCTGAGTTCAAGCAATTCTCCTGCTTCAGCCTCCCAAGTAACTAGAATTACAGGTGCATGCCACTATGCCCAACTAATTTTGCATTTTTAGTAGAGACAAAATTTCACCATGTTGACCCAGCTGGTCTTGAACTCCTGACCTCAAGTGATCCACTCACCTCAGTCTCCCAAAGTTCTGGGATTATAGATATGAGCCACTGCACCTGGCCTGTTCGGCCAATTCTATTATGACCTTCTAAGATAATTTAAGGTCTGTTGTGTAACTGTACCCTTTAGAATTTGCTATAGAACCTATCATGAAGGATACATTCTTTAATCATTGCTTCATTTACTCCAAACCATGGGAAAAGGACCTAACAAATGATGCCTTTCTAGGAGAGTAAAGGCCTCCTGGTAATGTTCTTTTTAACCTATGATGTGGGTTAAGAGAAGTTAACCAATATTCTGTCTCTGACTGATAATGGGGAAATGTATGTATCAATAAAGTTTCTCACCTACATTGCACCTTAATCTTTTATTTATCATAGTGTAAGGTTATCCATGTATAAGGCTGGCTGCAAAATTTTTCACAAATAAAATATATCCCATAAGTACAAATAATAGACCCCCTTTTCAATTCTATTGTATATAGAGGCCTAACCAAGAAAAAATATTCAAAGACAGGAGTCTCATGATAGTAGAATTTTTAACCTGTGATCTTGAGAAAAGCTGTTCACATCAAGAACGCTATCTTCTACTGGGAAGAAATTTTCCTGGTTAGCTTTACCTTAAGGGTTCCAATAGGTGAACTGTTCCAAGAGTGTGAAGGGCCTTTCCCTAAAAACTAAAAAAATGCATGGTTTTATATATATGCATACACAAACAAGACCCAGAGGAGGATACACAGCAAATGAATAAAAATTAGAAGCAAAAACAAATAAACAGAAAGCCAACCCTAAATTTTCCTATTCAATCTACCCTGGAGGCTAGAGTGCTACCCAGAGCCTCCCAAAACCCACATAATTAATATTTTATTCCTGATAAACAGTTCAATATCCTTAAGTCCACCAATATTACAATACATTCTGTGCAATCAAGAAATTCACTGTAGGCACACGATGAATAAGTACTTTAAAGCCAGCACTATCCATGCAAAACAGTAAACATAGTGTCAAGCAATGCAAGCGTGTGTGTGATATTTAGCTCCACATTAAATACTTAAGGTCAGCATAAGTATGCTGACTTCATGATTAACTATATTAAAAATAATAATTGCCCAACTGCCAATGCATTTCATTACAATATTTCTTATTCAACTTTAATCAAGATTGAGAGCTTTAACTATGAAAATGTTAATTAGCCAAAGGTCTCCAATTCTCTATCAGGTCATAAAGAATATTTTATTATGTAAACTTTTTTCACATCTTTCTCCCCTACTTATTGGTCCTCACTACATTGTTTCATAAACAACCTTTTCAAATCTGTAATTTGAACTAACTTTTAGTTAACTTCTAAATTAGATGAGATTATTCTTTTCCTCACTAATAACACAACCCTTTCTGGCACATTTTGTCTACAGAATTATGTGTTAACTAGAATTCTTATCCTTAGCAACATAAAACTTCAGTGAAATCCTAAAAAGCAAGAAATCCTGAACCACCAGATATGGGAATTTGTAGATAAATATAATTCTACAATTCTTAGAGACATATTTATCCATATCACAACATTTTTTAATTGGAAATGACCCAGATATTCAATGAGCATCAAAAATAATTTTAAGATTTTGATTTGCACAGAAAGTTTACCTAAAACATTTATCCCGTTCACTGTACTCAATTCTTTCACTTTTTTGTGTGTTTTCTTGAGATGAAGTCTCACTTTGTCACTCAAGCTGGAGTGCAGTGGTGTGATCTCAGCTCACTGCAACATCCACCTCCCAGGTTCGAGCAATTCTCTTTCCTCAGCCTCCAGAGTAGCTGGGATTACAGGCACACACCACCATGCCTGGCTAATTTTTGTCTTTTTAGTAGAGATGAGGTTTCACCATGTTGGTCAGGCTGGTCTCCGTATGCTGACCTCAAGTAATCTTCCCACCTCAGCATCCCATAGTGCTGAGATTACAGGCATTAGCCACCGCAATTGCCCAATTCTTTCACTTTTAAGAGTTTATCTAGATTACTTCTGTAAACAGATATTACACATTGTCATTGAACGTTAGTTATTTCCTTGTTAACCATGTTTTTAATAGCCACTGAACATCAGGTGTTCACCTAAACCTAAGTAAGAGCCTCAAATTTAAATATGTAGGTATTTTTGTCAACAACTCAGAAAATTTAGCTAACATTAAATTACTCTCATTTGTCATGAAAAAATGCACACAAACCAAAATTATTTTGTTTTGTCCATGTTCATTTCTCTGCCAAACACTGACATCTCAAAATATCTAGGAAAGATAAACATAAAATCCAGACAAATATATGCTGACAATTCTGAAGGCATTTCTATTTTTGTTTTACCAATAATTTTAAAGTCAGTTGGTTTAGTAAAGTTATACTTAAGTCACACGAGCTAGAAAATTGCCTAGACTTATTTACTTAATTTATGAGCCCTCTTTTATTTATGAAAATATGCACAGAGTTTGGAGGTTTGGAGGTATGACTGAAAGTTTACCAAATGAAAATTTCTTCAGTTTTCTTTGGGGTGAATCGCATTTTTAAGATGTTATGAGGTATTGGCTGTTTGATAGAACATAGTTTAATAGTTTTGAGAGAAATACAATGATAGATTTCATGTGCTTGCTTGGAGGACATAGAGTTACCAGTGAATTCCCTAGAAAATGACGAAGCAGTAGTGAGTAAATAACTGTCAAGTTTCATTTTTGATTACGTTTACATTTACTCCAGGTTTTTCAGTAATTCTCGAAGTTTCTGGATAAAGAAGTACTAATAACACATTTTGAACAGTTAGACTAGCTCTATTTCTTTCTCTGATACTGTTGGGTGTCTAAGAAATTCATCTTTGCATCTCCTTTTTTTTTTTAATGCCCTGTTAGATTGAGCTTTCTTCCCCACCCTCCTACCCCCGCCAACCTGAAAAGGAGAAAGATAGTGTGTCGTGTGACAATTTAGAACTTTATTTGAGCCCTGTGCTCCTGGAAAGCAGGGACAGTTGAGAATCCCTCACCCCCAAACACCTTTTTTTTGTGTTCTAAACAGCTAACCACAAAAGACCACCTTGCCATGGTGTATTCTGAGAACTAACTGCCTCTGCCCTTCAGATAATACTCACTGTGCCCATTTTCTCATGGCAGGTGAATAGATAAACAAACTGTGGTATACATATGATGGACTATTATTCAGAATTAAGAAGGAATAAAATTCTGATACATGCTACAACAAGGATAAGCCTCAAAAAAAAAAAAAAAAACATTAGGCTAAGTGAAGTTAAGTCTTACAAAAAAAGATAAATATTGTATGGTTCCACTTGTATAAAGTACCTAGGATAAGCTAATTCTTAGAGATGAAAAGAACAGAGGTTACCAGGGGATGAAGGGAATAGAATGGGGAGTTCTTGTTTAATAGGTATAGAGGTTCTATTTGGGATGATGAAAATGGATAGTGGTAATTGTTAGACAATGTGAACGTCACTTAATTATATGCTTAATATTATTAAAATTGTAGATTTCGTATTACTTATATTTTACCACAGTAAAAAATTAAAAGTTTAATATGAAATTATTAATAAACATTTCCAGCAAAGCAAACATTTAAAAAGCCTATATGGTAAATTATCACTCTTTTTGCATCTATCTAAATACTCAGTTCAAATTTAATGATACCAGGCTTATATCATGATCAAAAATAATTTTTCTTTGAGATTCACAAAAGATTAAAAATGGGGTGACCACAGATAAAAATGTTGTGTCTCAATAGAAAACTAACCATAATCTACAGCACACCATTTGGGGTTATCAGATTCTAGTGTTGTTATTTTATCTTTGAGTTATTTGCACAATTTTACAATTGAGGGTTACTAATGGATATGAAAACTCTGACTTGCCTGGTAAAGATTTAATTAACTTCCTAAAACCTCCCTATTAGCCTGCCCCCCAAAAATAGTTTTGGTAACTAACAGTAAATTAGACTAGATTTTAGGTATTCCTTTTTTAAAGATGCCTAGGCTTTGGGACCGTAAAACAACTGACCTTCACTACATCCTTTCAATAGATGATTCAACTGGTTTTACAGGAAAAATGCCAACAAAAGTCATTGAGAGACTATTTCATGAACACTGGTAAAGCAGGCTTTAAATTACTTCTGAGTTGTTCAGTCACAGATTTAATTTGTCTCAAACAAAAGGGGAATTGACAATGTTAAACTTTATCTGAGCCCTGTGCTCTGGGAAATCAACTCAAAACTTTTTTCCTTTGCCTTGTATATTTTGAGAACTTACTGAAGAAGAAAAATGTGGAGAATGAGGCAGGAGAATACCAAGGGAATTAAAATTTGGATAAAGGGTGGAATGAGTGAAAGCACTGAGTAGAAGCCAGGAAAAGGGGCAGGTAATCAAGAAGCAAGACAGGAGACAGAAATTAAATTATCCAAAACAAAAAGTAGGATGAAAAAGCTAGCAAGGACCCCAGAGCCGGCAGGATCCGGACCAAACTAGTAAGGGACAACTCTTCAGGAATAGGCATGCACATTAAAGAGAAGAAGTATCCTTAACATGAGCCTGTATGATAATCAGCTCATTAAAGCTCATGCATATGGATGGCATATCTTTCATGTAGTTAAAATTATGGGATAGAGGCAGCATAAAAGCACACAGGGGCCAAAGTAACTAAGCAACACACCTATCAGTCAAAAAGGGAGACACTGGCTAGAGATTAAGCAGCCTTGGGAAGAGAATAAAAAACACATAAAAAGACACAAAGTATATCAAAGCAGTGCTGATTACATTGCAGAGGTCAGTTCACTCTCCTTCTCTGAGAGTGCAATACTGTGCTTAATAAACTTTGGCAGCTTACTTTGCTATCTGTGTATGTCTCGTTCAATTCTTTGTTCGGGACATCAAGAGCCTAGAACTGCACGGCGCCATCCAGTAACAACCACCTCCACCCTTTAAGACTTGTCTAACCTTCCTCAAGACTTCTCTGTCTAACCATCTATTTTTTTTTTCTTTCAGAGAGGGAGTCTCACCCTGTCACCCAGAATGGAGTGCAGTGGCAAGATCTCAGCTCACTGCAACCTCCATCTCCTGGGTTCTAGCAATTCTCCTGCCTCAGCCTCCCAAGTAGCTGGGACTACAGTCACACGCAGCCATGCCTGGCTTTTATATATAGATATAGATAGATATAGATATAGATATAGATATAGATACACACACACACACACACACACACACACACATATATTTTTAGTAGAGATGGGATTTCACCATATTACCCAGGCTGGTCTCAAACTCCTGCTTCGGCCTCCCAAAGTGTTAGGATTACAGGCGTGAGCCACTGCGCCCAGCCTGTCTAACTATCTATATAAAACTTCAGGTCTCTTTCTTTTTCTTAATTAATAAGTTCATTCTTTGTTAATAAACTTTGTATGTATGGCATATCACTCTAATACCAAAACCCAGAAAAGGACATAATAAAATAAAACTACAGATTAATATCCCTAATAAACATAGATGCAAAAATCCTCAGTAAAATACTAGCTAACTGAATCCAACAGCATAGCAAAAAAATAATTTACCATGATCATGTCAGTTTTAAAACAGGGATGCAGGGATGGTTTAACATAGACACAGCACATAAACAGAATTAAAAACAAAAATCATATGATTACCTCTATAGATGCAGAAAAAAACATTAGACAAAATCCATCATTTTTTATGATTAAAACCCTCAGCAAAATTGACATGGAATGGACATATCTTTCCTGTTTTTTTCTTTTCTTTCTTTTTCTTTTTTCTTTTTTTTTTTTTTTTTTGAGACAGAGTTTCACTCTTGTTGCCCAAGCTGGAGTGCGATGGCATGATCTTGGCTCACCACGACCTCTGCCTCCTGAGTTCAAGCGATTCTCCTGCCTCAGTCTCCCAAGTAGCTGGGATTACAGGCATGCACCACCACACCCAGCTAATTTTGTATTTTTATTAGAGACAGGATTTCTCCATGTTGGTCAGGCTGGTCTCAAACTCCTGACTTCAGGTGATCTGCCTACCTCAGCCTCCCAAAGTGCTGGGATTATAGGCATGAGCTACTGTGCCTGGCCAGAAGGGACATATCTTACAGTAGAAAAAGCCATCTATGACAAAATCACAGACATTATATCAAATGAGGTAAAGTTAAAAGCATTCCCCCTGAGAGCTACAACAAGACAAAGATGCCTACTTTCGCCATTTCTATTCAACATAGTACTAGAAGTTCTGGCCAGAGCAATCAGACATGAGAAAGAAATAAAGGGCACCAAAATCAGTAAAGAGGAGGTCGACTGTCGCTGTTCACTGATTATATAATTCTATATCTAGAAAACCCTAGACTTATCTAGAAAACCCTAGACTCATCCAAAGAGGTCTTAACTTTAATAAATAAATTCAGTAAATATTCAGGATACAAAATCAATGCATGCAAATCAGTAGCACTGCTATACACCAACAGTGACCAAACTGAGAAACAAATAAAAAATTCAACTTTTTTTGTAATAGTTACAGTTAGGAATATACCTAACCAGGGAGGTAAAAAACCTCTACAACAAAAAATACAAAACACTGCTGAATGAAATAATAGATGACACAAACAAATGGAAAAACATCTCATGCTCAGGGATGTGTAGAATTAATTTTGTGAAAGCAACCATATTGCCAAAAGCAATCTACAAATCAAATGCAATCTTGATCAAAATATCATTATCATTCAACACAGAACTAGAACAAAACAGTCCTAAAATTCATATAGAACCAAAGAAGATCCCATATATACAAAGCAAGACTAGGCAAAAAAAAAAAAAGAAAAAAAGAAAGAAAAAAAATTCTGGAGACATTACATTACCTGACTTTGTGTTATACCACAAGCTATAGTCACCAAAACAGCATGGTACTGGTATAAAAATAGGCACATAGACCAATGGAATAGAAAAGAGAACCCAGAAATAAAGCCAAATACTTACAACCAACTGATCTTTGACAAAGTAAACAAAAACATAAAGTGGGGGAAATGATACCCTATTAAACAAATGTTGCTGAGACAACTGGCAAGGCACATCTAGAAGAATAAAAATGGATTCTCATCTCTCACCTTATACAAAAATCAATACAAGATGGATCAAAGACTTAAATCCAAGACCTGAAATCATAACAATTATATAACCTCAAAAATCTGTTTTAGACGTTGGCCTAGGCAAAGAGTTAATGACTAAGAACCCAAAAGCAAATGCAATACAAACAAAGATAAATAAATGGGACTCAATTAAGCTTAAAAGCTTCTGCACAGCAAAAGAAATAATCAGCAGAGTAAACAGATGACTCACAGAATAGGAGAAAATATTTGCAAACTATACATCTGACAAAGGACTAGTATCCTGTGTATAAGGAACTCAAAAAATCAGCAAGGGAAAAACCCAAACCATCCCATCAAAAAGTACACTAAGGGCGTGCATAGAAAGTTATCAAAAGAAGATATACAAATGGCCAACAAACATATGAAAACATGCTCAACATCATTGTCAGGGAAATGCAAATCAAAACCACAATGCGATACTACCTTACTCCTGCAAGAATAGACATAATCTAAAAATCAACAAATAACAGATGTTGACATGAATGTGGTGAAAATGGAACAGTTTTACACTTTTGGTGGGAATGTAAACTAGGACAACCACTACGGCAAACAATATGAAGATTCTTGAAAGAATTAAAAGTAGATCTCCCATTTGATCCGCCAATCTCACTATTGGGTATCTGCCCAGACAAAAAGAAATCATTACATGAAAAAGACAGTTGCACACGCATGTTTATAGCAGCATAATTCACAATTGCAAATACATGGAACCAGATGAAATGCCCATCAATCAAGTGGATAAAGAAAATGTGGTATACATATATATACCAGAAAATACTACTCAGCCATAAAAAATGAAATAATAGCATTCACAGCAATCTGCATGGAGTTGGAGACCATTATTCTAAGTGAAGTAACTCAGGAATGGAAAACCAAATATTATGTTCTCACTTATGAGTGAGAGCTAAGCTAAGAGGACTCAAAGGCATGTGAATGACACGATGGACTTTGGGGACTTGGTGAGGAATGGTGGGGGTAGGGTGACAGATAAAATACTACACATTGGGTACAGTGTACACTTCCTGGGTGATGGGTACACCAAAATCTCAGAAATCACCACTAAAGAAGTTATTCATGTAACCAAACACCACCTGTTCCCCTGAAACTATTGAAATAATAACTAGAAAAAAATGATTTCAGTGGAGGAAGTTACTGCAGTTGTGGTGAAAGTAGCAAGAGAACTAGAATTAGAATTGGAACCTGAAGATATGATTGAATTTCTGCAATCTCATGATCAAACTCTAGAAGATGAGGAATTGCTTCTTATATATGAGAAAAGCAGTGTTATTTGAATAGAATCTATTCCTGGTGAAAATGCCAGGGAAATTGTTGAAATGAAAACAAAGTATTTAGAATATTACATAAGCTTAATTGATAAAGAAGCAGAAGGGTTGGAGAAAACTCCCAATTTTGAGAGAATTTCACTATGGGGACAATGCTATCAAACAGCATCACATGCTACAGAGAAACCTTTTATGAAAGGAAGAGTCAGTGTATATGGCAAACTTCACTGTTATCTTAAGAAATTTTCACAGTGACTCCAATACTTACAGTGACTCCAGTCTTCAGCAGTCACCACTCTGGTCACTCAGCAGCAGCCATTAACATCAGGGCAAGATTCTCCACCAACAAAAAGATTACAACTTGCTGAAGGCTCAGATAATCATTAGTATTTTTAAGAATAAAATAATAATTTTGAATTAAGATAATGTTTTTTAAGACATAATGTCATTGCACATGTAATAGACTACAGAACAGTATAAACATAGTTTTTATATGCAGAGGGAAAAAAGTGTGTGTGACTTACCTTATTGTGATATTCATTGTATTCTGGTGTTCTGGACGTGTAATCACAATCTCTCTGAGGTATGCCTGTGTATGCCTGACCTAATGTTGAAGAAGATGAATTCCTCATGGCGCTTATAGCCCTGGAGGAAGACAATTCCTAAACCATGTAATTAAGATTGTCATGAGTATTTTAAAATAGTTAGTAGAGGGTGGTGTGAGGCATCTAAGAAGCACAAGGTAGTAAATCTGTACATGCAAACAGGGGCAGAAGGCATCCCAGGTTATGTGTATGGCATGGGTAAAGTTTCAGGAAGGCACTTGAAAGTACACGGATAAAAGCAATAAATAGCCACCAGGACAGTTAGGTTGGACCAAAAAAATGAATGGGGGTGGGAAACATAGCCTAAACTATCGGTTGGGGCTAGGTGGTAAAGGGTCTACAATACTAGGCTAAGAGTTTGGACTTTATCCTTCAAATAATGGGAAGACTTTGAAAGTTTTAAAGCAGGTAGTAGGGCATGGTCAGATTTGTATTTTATAGAGATTCCTCTAGTAGAAGCTACACTAGGACAGGGTCCAAATTTGTTTTTGCTCAGCAGTATGGTCATCTGTATCAACCAGAAAAGACTAGGTTATGCTGTGGTAACCAACAACCCCTAAAGTCTCAGTGCTTCAAAACAAAGAAGTGTATCTCTTTCTCATGATATATGTTCCTCCTGGGTCAATACACTGGCTCTTCTCATCCCAGCCATTCAGGGATGCAGGATGATGAGGCTTATCATCATTTCAAAGGTTTCCTGCTGCCAGGCAAGACAAAAAGAAAAGAGAGCTCTGGAGTTCTTCAAAGTGGCAACTAAATGCTGTGTCTGAAAGTAAGAGTTAGGTCCGTCGGGGTGGGTCACCTCCACTCAAACACCACAATGCTCAGGGGCCAGGAAGTATACTCCCATGTGTCCTGGAAAAGGGTAAAATTGAAAATATTTGGTGAAGTAAATGATTATTAAGCACTAATAAATATTTATTAATTGAGCAGTAGGCAAAAATAATGTAAAATAGCTAACAGAGATATAAAAAGATGTTCAACATAATTAATTATCAAGGAAATATAAACAATAACCATTAGGTATCATCTCACATTCTTTAGGATAACTATTATCAAGAAGACAAACGATAACTAGCATAGGTGAGTGTGTGTGAAAATCTATATGAACTGTTGGTATAAATGTAGATTAGTGTAGCCATCATGAAAAACAGTACAAAGGTTCCTAAAGAAGTGAAAAAAATACAACTGCCATATGACCCAGCAATCCTTCTTCTGAGTATATTCCAAAAAAAAAAATAATAATAATAATCACCTCACAAAGATTATCTGCACTTTCATGTTTATTGCAGCATTATTCATGATACCCAAGAAATGAAAACAATGTAAGCAACTCAATGGACAAATGAATAAACTGTGGGAGATTATGAACATAAGAATATGTTTTATATATATTGAAATGCTATTCAGTCTTTAAAAAGTAGGACATGCTGACATTTACCACAACATGAATGTACCTGGAGAATATTATGCTATGTGAAATTGATCAGATACAAAAATAAAATTATTGAATAATTTCACATGTATGAGGAATCTAAAAAATAAATAAATATACCAGAGAGAGAATTAAATGTAAGTCACCATAGGTTTGAGGAGAGGAGATAGAGAAACGTAGATCAAATGATAGAAAGCAGCAGATACGTAGAATTAAAGTATCTAGAGATCTAATATGCAACATGAGAATTACTTAATAAGGTTGTATAATGTTCACAACGTTTGCTAAATAAGAAGACTTTAGCTGCCTTTACCACAAAAATATAGGTAACTGTGATATAATGGACATGTTAATTTGTTTTACTATATTAACCTTTTTTTACTATCTGTATGTATCTAATAACTTCATGTTGTATACCATAAGTATATGCAATAAAATTTTCTTAAAATAACTATAGCTGGCCGAGGTGGGCGGATCACGAGGTCAAGAGATCGAGACCATCCTGGTCAACATGGTGAAGCCCCGTCTCTACTAAAAATACAAAAAAAAAAAAAAAATAGCTGGGCGTGGTGGCGCGCTCCTGGAGTCCCAGCTACTCGGGAGGCTGAGGCAGGAGAATTGCTTGAATCCGAGCGGCAGAGGTTGCAGTGAGCCGAGGTCGCGCCACTGCACTCCAGCCTGGCGCCTGGTGACAGAGTGAGACTCCGTCTCAAATAAATAAATAAATAAATAAATAAATAAATAAATAAATAAATAAATAAATAACTATAGCTACTATAATGGTTAATAAATACACAATTTAAGTGATTTAAATTGTGACATCAAGAACACCAAACGTAAGGGGGAAAAGTGTAGTTTTGATATGTTATCAGTGCTAAGTTGTTATCAGCTTAAAATAATCTAATATCACTGCAGATTTTTATATGTAAGCACCATCATATCAACAAATGAAAAAAAAATAGTAGATACATAAAAGATTCAGGGAAAAGTATTAAAGTATGCCATTCCAGCAAATCATCAAATCTCAATGAAGACATCGAGAAAGAAAAGGACCAAACGAGCAAAGGATCTACAAAACAGCCAGAAAATTATCAACAAAATTGTATTAGTAACACCTACCTACAATACTCACCTTATATGTAAATGAATTAAATTATCCAACCAGAAAACAGACTATCTAAATAATTTGCAAAAACGAGACCAAACTATATACTGCCCAGAAGAGATTTATTTCAGCTTTAAGGATATGTCTAGACTAAAAGTGAGGGAATGGAAAAAGACATAATGTGCAAATTGAAACTATCAGAGAACAGGTGTAGCTATATCTAGACAAAATAGACTTTAAATCAAAATTTTTTAAAAAATGGAGTTTAAACTATGAGAGATTTAGTTCATCAGAAAGATATATAGTGATTATAAATATATATTAAGTCAATGACTGAGCACCTAAATATATACAATAAATATTAACAGATCTGAAGGGAGAAATAGATAGCAATAAAATAATTGTAAGAGATTTCAGTACTCCATTTTTTAAAAATGGATAGATCATTGAGACAGAGTATCAATAAGTAAGCATTAGTCTTAAATTACACTATATACTAAATGAACCTAACAGACATTTACAGAACATTCTAACAGTGGAGGAATACATATTCTTCTCAAATGCATACAGAACATTATCCAGAATAAAGCATAGATTAGGCCACAAAACAGGTCTTAAAAAATATAAGAAAATAAATAGTATCAAGTATCTTTTCAGAATGCAATGTTATAAAACCAGAAATTAACAACAGGAAAAATTTTGGAAAATTCATGAATATGTAGAAATGAGACAGCATGTTTCTGAACAACCAATAGGTCAAAAAAATCAAAAGTGAAATTAAAAAATACTTTAGAGAAAATGAAAAGATGACATATCAAAACTTAGGGAATAGAGCAAAGTGTATATCACTAAGTGTTTAAATACAAAAAGAAGAAATATCAATTGAACAACCTAACATTACGGCTAAAGAAACTAGAAAATAACAAACTAAACCCAAATTAAGTAGAAGGAAGGGAATAAATAAAAGCAGGGAATAAATAAATAAACAGACTTCGGATTTTAAAAAATAAAAGAAAACATCAACAGACTGAGTTGCTTTTTTCTGAAGATAAATAAAATTGACAAATCATTATTTAAACTAAAAAATGAGAGAAGACACAAGTAAATACAGTAAACAATGAAAGAGGAGACATTACAACTATGACACGGTAAAAGAAACTGCAGTGAACAATTATACAGCAACAAAATGGATAACACAGGTGGACAAATTCCTAAAAACATACAACCTATAAAGACTGAATCATAAATAAATAGAAAATCTGAACAGAATAGAAACAAGCAGAAGACTGAATCTGCAATTAAAAATCTTCCAGCAAAGAAATGTCCAGGACTTAATGGCTTCATGGTTTAATTCTACCAAACATTTTTTTTTTCCTGTTTGAATTCTCTGGGCTCTGCTACTTCTAGTTTTCTTTTTTTCTATATATACATATTTTTTTATTGCATTTTAGGTTTTGGGGTACATGCGAAGAACATGCAAGATTGTTGCATAGGTACACACATGGCAGTGTGATTTGCTGCCTTCCTCCCCATCACCTATATCTGGTATTTCTCCCTATGCTATCTCTCCCCAACTCCCCACCCCCCACTGTCCCTCCCCTATTTCCCCCCGACAGACCCCAGTGTGTGATGCTCCCCTCCCTGTGTCCATATGTTCTCATTGTTCAACCAAACATTTAAAGAACTAATACCAAATTCATCTCAAACTCTTCTTTAAAAAAGGAAGAGAAGGAAATACTTCCAAATTCATTTTATAAGGGTAGCATTATCCTGATAAATGAAGCCAGACATGACACTAAAGAATAAAAAGAAAGGCCAATATTCCCAACGAATTGTGAAGGTTTAGTTAAGGTAGTAGGAAGAGTTGTAAGAGAAATTATAAAAGAAGTTATAGAAAATAGTCACAGACCTTGTTGGAAGGCCAGAAGGTTTTGTAACTGCCTCAGAATAGAATCATGGCTGAAGGCAGCCTAATCTTCTTTGAGCTAATAGCAAGAGTAAATAACAAAGGAATGTAATGGAGTTTATTTAACCAAGTTGCTTACTCATGTGGTCTTAAGACTAACTTTTGACTATTCGCATGTGCATGTTTGCTTTCTACTTTGAAGGAAGGTGACCAGATCTATCACTCACAAATGGTGTTGGCTTTAGGCCTCTGGACTTGGCTTTTAATCCTTGTAATGGTGTTGACTCAAAGTCTTCATCATTTAATGTGTGCTGAAAAAAGGCCAGGAAAGCCAGCGAGTTGAGGCCAGCAGGCAATAACTTCTTCAGGTGAATGGCCTGGACACCCCAGCCTGCTCTTTCACTAAAAATCTGTGTCTGATCGAATTCATTCATCTGTTGCTTGATCAGGGTAAAATACTAGCAAACCAATTCAGCAATCCATTAAAGGTTCATTCAGCATGATCAGATGGAATTTAGCCCTGAGATGCAAGGATGGTTGAACATACACAAATCAGTAAATGTGATAACTGTACTAACAGAACAAGGGATGAAAACCATATGATAATCTCAATAGATACAGAAAAATCATTGGACAAAATGTAAGACAATTTCATGGCAAAAATTTTTATCCAATTAGGTATAGAAGAAATGTGCCTCAACACAATATAGGCCATAAAACAGAAGCTTGCAACTACTTAGTGGTAAAAAGTTTAAAGCTTTTCTCTAAGTTTGGGAACAAGATATGAATACACATTCTTACTCCTTCTATTCAAAATAGTACTGGAAGTCCTTTCCAGAATAATCAGGCAAGATAAGAAAAAGGCATCCAACCCAGAAAGCAAGAAATACAATTATCTCTATTTGCAGATGACATAATTTTATATTTGAAAAAACACCTTAAGTACTCCAGAAAAAAATTTTAGAACTAATCAGTGTATTCAGTAAGGTTATAGGATACAAAATCAGCACACAAAAATCAGTAGTGTTTTTATACACTAACAATAAACTATCTGAAGTAAAGAAAATAATTGCATTTATAATGTCATCAAAAAATGAAATACTTAGGAATAATTTTAACCAAGGAGGTAAATGATCTGTACACTAAATTAATTTATAAAGCATTGATAAAGAAACTGAAGAAGACATAAATAAATGGAAAAATGTCTTGTGTTCTTGAATTGTTAAGAATTAATATTGCTAAAAAGATTACACTATCCAAAGTGTATTTTGGCTATTTTCAACAGAAAGAGTAAAAACAATCCTAAAATTTGTACAGAACCACAAAAGATCATGAAAAGCTAAAGCAACTCTAAAAAATAAGAACAAAGCTGGAGTCATCACACTATCTGATCTCAAAATCTACTACAAGGTTATTGTAATAAAAAACATCATGTTACTGACAGAAAAAGAGACATATAAACCAATGGAACAGAATAGAGAGCCTAGAAATAAGTTCATACTGTTGTGGTCAGGTTATCTTTGAAAACCAATACCAACAACACACATTTGTGAAATGGCAGTCTTTTCAATGACTGGCATTCATGATTCCAAAATTTAATCCAAAGATACAGTAATAAAAACCAGGACCATGTAATATTGGTATAAGAATATATAAGTAGACTATTATAATAGAATTGTGGCTCCTGATATAATCCCTTGTATTTATGGTAGTTTAAGTTTTCAGAAAAATACAAAGATAATTCAATAGGAAATGACGAATCTTCTACATATGGTCCTATGACAACTGGAACTCCACCCTCAAAAAAATGTAGTTGAACTCCTACCTTATACCATAATAAAAATAATTTAAAATAGATCACGGTCCTAAATGTTAGAGCAAAATCTATAAAACTCTTACAAGAAAATATTGGAGTCAATCTTTGTGACTTTAGTTTAGCCAAAGTCTTTTTACGTATGTCACCAATAACACAAATGTAAAAAAGAAAAACAAATAAATTGGACATAACAAAATTAAAATATTTTGTTCATCTAGAAACTATTGTTGCAAAACATACCATGCAGAAAATAAGACAATTTATAAAATCAGAAAAATATTTGAAAATCATATATCTGTCATTGTACATGTATCCACAATATATAAAATCTCATAACTCAATAATATGTGTTACCCAACTAAAGAAAGGGCAAGAGGTCTGAATAAACATTTATTTGAAGAAGCTATATGAGGGGCTAACAAGCACATTAAAATATGCCCAACATCATTAGTCGCTAGAGAAACATAAATTCAAACAACATTTAAATGGCTATAATCATAAAGGGAAACAATTATGTGTGTTTGCAATGATATGAAGAAATTACAACCCTTATACATTGCTTGTAGGAATGTAAAATGGTGCTATCACTTTTGAAAACAGTCTAAATACCTTCAAAGTTAAACATGAAGTTACCAGATGGCCCAGCCTGTGCTGGATATATGTCTAGACAAAAATGGAAACCAACATTAATTTCAGCATCATTTATAGTAGTCAAGCTGAATTTCAATCAAGTGATGATTGGTTAAGCACATTGTGGTATATGCACATGATGAAATATTACTGAGTCCTTAAAAGCAATGAATTAGTGAGAACAGATACAACATGGATGAACCTCAAAAATTTCTAAGTGAAATAAGACAGTCACAAAAGGTGACTTATTACCTGATTCCATTTAGATGACATGTCCAGAACAGGAAAATCTACGAAGAAAAAAGATTAGTCGTTGACTGGGTCTAGCCAGCAGATGGTGAGGTAGGGTAATGAAGAAAAAGGAAGAACGGTTACTGAGTATATGATTCTTACTGTGATGATACACATGTCCTAAAATTGATTGTGGTGATGATTGCTCAATTCTTTGTTTCTAAACTCATTGAATTCTTTACTTAAGTGAATTATACGGTATGCAAATTATATCTTAGTGAAGTTGTTACAAATTAAGTATGTTTAGGTAAAATGGCACATCACATAAAAGGCACAATTACTTCTGAGATTGCCTTTCACTGACATTACAGAATGTCTAGAAATTTGAAATAATTTATTGCTCTGCCTAGAACGTTACAGATTTCCCCTTTTCATGTCAATGCTCTTATTGTTATTCACTTTCATTTAATGAGCACCTCACATTACATATTTCATCACTAATCATACAGCAATGCTTAATAATTTGTAATGTATGTATAAGCTTATTTTTCAAATGACAACACTACTGTTCAGAGAAGTTAAATAATTTAACCCACAGTCACACTTTCAGAAAATGGTAAAGCTGTCATTCAAATCCAGATATTTGAAATTCTAGAATATTTGCATTTAAAATCTGAGAAATCTGGTATGTAACTTTTCTGGTTCACAAATGAATAAACTGAAGGCTTCAAGAAGTAAATTTGGCTAAAGATTAGCCAGGCGTGGTGGCTCATACCTGTAATTTCAGCACTTTGGGACCTGAGGCAGGTGAATTACCTGAGGTC
The DNA here is from genome assembly GCA_004027835.1 of Alouatta palliata. Classification (NCBI taxonomy): domain Eukaryota; kingdom Metazoa; phylum Chordata; class Mammalia; order Primates; family Atelidae; genus Alouatta; species Alouatta palliata. The sequence continues at coordinate 43,150 of PVKV010018246.1, forward strand.
AGGAGTTCAAGACCAGCCTGGCCAACATGGTGAAACCCTATCTTTACTAAAAATACAGAAAATTAGCTGGGTGTGGTGGCACAGGCCTGTAATCCCAGCTACTCCAGAGGCTAAGGCACAAAAATTGCCTGAACTCAAGAGACGGAGGTTGCATCGAGCCAAGATCATGACACTGCACTCCAGCTGGAGGGGACAGACAGACTTGGTCTAAAAGAAAAAATACAAATTCGACTAAAGATTATGAAGCTAATTTGTGACAGAGATTGGTTACAACCAAGGCCTGCTAACTATGTGAGCTCTGTTAAATTTTTCCAAGTTTTTACACGATCTAAAGTGTTACAGGGACTTGAATGTTCATTTTTCTTTTTTTTCTCTCTCTCTATATAGAATGTTATATATATATAATTGCACTTTAGGTTCTGGGGTACATGTACAGAACATGCAGGATTATTGCACAGGTACATATGTGACAATGTGGTTTGCTGCCTCCATCACCCTGTCATCTGTAACTGGCATTTCTCCCTATGTTATCCCTCCCAAACCTCCCTACCCTCCAGTATTCCCCCCAACAGACCCCAGGGTGTGATGCTCCCCTCTCTGTGTACATGTGTTTTCATTGTTCATCACCCACCTATGAGTGAGAACATGTGGTGTTTGATTTTCTGTTCTTATGTCAGTTTGCTGAGAATGATGGTTTCCAGGTTGATCCATGTCCCTACAAAGGACACAAAGTCATTTTTTTTAAGGCTGCATGGTATTCCATGGTGTATATGTGCCACATTTTCCTTGTCTAGTCTATCATCAATGGGCATTTGGGTTGGTTCCAGGTCTTTGCTATGGTAAACAGTGCCATAATGAACATACTTGTGCATGTGTCTTTACAATAGAATGATTTATAATCCTTTGGATATTTACCCAGTAATGGGATTGTTGGGTCAAATAGAATTTCTATTTCCAGGTCCTTGAGGATTCGTCACACTGTCTTCCACGATGGTTGAACTAACTTACACTCTCACCAACAGTGTAAAAGTGTTCCTATTTGTTCACACATCCTCTCCAGCATTCATTGTCTCCAGATTTTTTAATGATTGCCGTGCTAACTGGCGTGAGGTGGTATCTCAATGTGGTTTTGATTTGCATTTGCCTAATAATCAGTGATGATGAGCATTTTTTCATATGTTTGTTGGCTTCATGTATGTCTTCTTTTGTAAAGTGTCTCTTCATATCCTTCGCCCACTTTTGAATGGACTTGTTTGTTTTTTTCTTGTAAATCTGTTTTAGTTCTTTGTAGATTCTGGATATCAGCCCTTTGTCAGATGGGTAGACTGCAAAAATTTTTCCCATTCTGTTGGTTGCTGATTCACTCTAATGACTGTTTCTTTTGCTGTGCAGAAGCTGTGGAGTTTGATTAGGTCCCATTTGTCTATTTTGGCTTTTGTTGCCAATGCTTTTGGTGTTTTGGTCATGAAGTCCTTGCCTACACTTATATCCTGAATGGTTTAGCCTAGATTTTCTTCTAGGGTTTTTATGGTGTTAGGTCTTATGTTTAAGTCTTTAAGCCATCTGGAGTTAATTTTAGTGTAAGGTGTCAGGAAGGGGTCCAGTTTCTGCTTTCTGCACTTGGCTAGCCAGTTTTCCCAACACCATTTATTAAACAGGGAATCCTTTCCCCATTGCTTGTTTTTGTCAGGTTTATCAAAGATCAGATGGTTGTAGATGTGTTGTGTTGCCTCGGAGGCCTCTGTTCTGTTCCATTGGTCTATATCTCTGTTTTGGTACCAGTACTATGCTGTTTTGATTACTGTAGCTTTGTAGTATAGTTTGAAGTCCGATAGTGTGATGCCTCCCACTTTGTTCTTTTTGCTTAGAATTGACTTGGCTATGCGGGCTCTCTTTTGGTTCCATATGAAGTTTAAGGTGGTTTTTTCCAGTTCTGTGAAGAAGGTCATTGGTAGCTTGATAGGGATAGCATTGAATCTGTAAATTACTTTGGGCAGTATGGCCATTTTCACGATATTGATTCTTCCTAGCCATGAACATGGAATGTTTTTCCATCTGTTTGTGTCCTCTCTTATTTCATTGAGCAGTGGTTTGTAGTTCTCCTTGAAGAGGTCCTTTACGTTCCTTGTTAGTTGTATTCCTAGGTATTTGATTCTCTTTGTAGCAATTGTGAATGGCAGTTGGTTCTTGATTTGGCTGTCTTTAAGTCTGTTATTGGTATATAGGAATGCTTGTGATTTTTGCACATT
>PVKV010018247.1:0-45402 GCA_004027835.1 Alouatta palliata
AAAAAAAAAAAAAAAAAAAAGAGATGTTTTAAGGCCAGGCGCAGTGGCTCACGCCTGTAATCCCAGCACTTTGGAAGGCCAAGGCGGGTGGATCACAAGGTCAGGAGTTCGAGACCAGCCTGACCAACATGGTGAAACCCCGTCTCTACTAAAAATACAAAAATTAGCTGGGCGTGGTGGCCAGCACCTGTAATCCCAGCTACTCAGGAGGCTGAGGCAGGAGAATGGCTTGAACCTGTGAGGTGGAGGTTGTGGTGAGCTGAGATTGCGCCATTGCACTCCAGCCTAGGCAACAAGAGCGAAACTCCATCTCAAAAAAAAAACAAAAAAAAATATTTTAAATCAAATAATCCATAATCAGTCTCCAATATCCTCTTCAAAATAACTTCTAAAAGTAGCCCCAACTAGTAGTGATCCCAAAAAAGAACTAGAATGAGGACATCTAGATTCTAATACCAACTCTGTCATTTATTAGTGCTGAGATCTGCATACCTCTGCCAAATATTCAAAAGGTTTAGAGGAAAATAAAAAACAAAAAGATGACTCGAGATTTTAAGGACAAAAAAGAGCAGCCTATTTCAGTAATGCTGCCACATAAAATAAATATTTAAAAAAATGAAAGATCAAAAACAAAATAAAAAATAAAAAGAAGAACAAACTAAAAAAAGATGATGCTGTGATGGAAAACCCAGGAACCCGTACTACAATGGACGACATTTGAAAAGGATGGTTTTTGGGGGGAGTAAAGGATTTTAAATATGCAGTTGAGGTTGCTGATAGTACAAACAACAAAACAAAATAGACAATGCACTGAAAATGTAGGCTTGAGGACAAACTGAGATCATGTAAACAGGAAAGTTCCCTACCAGAGTGAATGGAGTGGAGAACAGAACCTTGGGGGAATCATATATATCAGTGCTTTCCAATATAGTAACCACTAGGTACATGTCACTATGGAACCCCTGAAATACGCTGGTGAGACTGAGGAATTAAATTTTAAATTTTAAATAAAATTTAAATTTATCCATAAAATGGAATACTATTAATCGGCAAAAAGAAATGAACTGTCAAGCCATGGAAAGTCATGAAGAGGGCCAGGTGTGGTGGCTCACGCCTATAATCCCAGAAGTTTTGGGAGGCCAAGGCGGGAGCACTGCCTGAGCCCAGGAGTTCAGGACAAATCTCTATTTTAAACAAAACAAGAAGATATTCATGAAGGAACCTAAATGCATATTGTTAAGTCAACGATGCCAGTCTGAAAGGACTGTATACTATAATGATTCCAACCACATGACATTCGGGAAAGGTAAAACTAGGAAGACTGTAAAAAGATCAGTGGTAGCCAGGGGTTCAAAGGATGAGGTAGATGAGTTAAATGGAACACGGGACATTTTTAGGTCAGTGAAACCATTCTGCATTATTCTAGAATAGTGTATATATAATGTTATGCATTTGGCAAAACCCATAGAACTGTCCGACACAAACGGTGAATCCTAATGTGAACTATGGACTTCAGTCAATAATGCATCAACACTGCTTCATAAATGATCACCAACACACCACACTAATGTAAGATATTAACAGAGGAAACTGTGTGGGAGAGCATAGATAGGAACAGTGTATTTTTTTGTGCAATTTTTCTGTAAATCCAAAATTGTTCTAAAACAATAAAATTGATCAAAAAGCTCAAATTTACATAGCCACAGGTACTTAGTGGCCAGTATTGAACAGCACAGGCCCGTATAAATAGACTGATGTGAGAAGAAAATGAGAATGGTATATGAAGAATTACTTCATTTCTGACCACCACTCCCAAAAGTACACATACAGTTAACCCTAAACTATGTAAGATTTTATATGTAGCTTCTATATTAACATTTTACTGAATGTGATCAAATATTCTAAATGAGTATCTTTCTAAAATTATTTTTGTTAAACAGAATTTAAGGAGAAAAATATTTATTAAAGGTGTCAGGTACTATACTGACATGTAAACGTATATTACCATTTACATTTCCAAATAACCGTTAAAGAAAGATATTACCATTTCTGTTTTCAGAGATGAGGAATTATAACGCTTAAGTCATAAAAGATGAGAACCTAGATATATATTGGACTCCAAAGTCTATGTTCTATTTTTCTTTTCAGCAAAGTCTATGTTCTAATATACACCACTCTACTGTATGTTTATGATTCCCAAAATTACAAACATAATTTTCCCACAGTGAATTTTCCATCAGGAACAGTACTTTATATATAGCACAATATAATAGTTAATGATATACTCAGTCTAACGAGTATATATAACTCAGTCTAAAATAGGTGAATGCTGCCCCTATTTTAAACAGCCTCTGGCTAATGTAACTTTTTTTCCTGCCATCCCACTGGCCCTCCATCCTACCTACATGGCTCTACTCCAACATCTAATTTGCATCTTTTAATCTGCCATGGGATGAAAAAACAGATAATCAAATTCCTTCAATTATGTACGAAGCATGAGAATTTCTAAACTAATGTGTTAGAGCACAGGATTTGGTTCATTAATTTTTCTGACAATTACAGGCCTTTGTTTTTTTTTTTTTTTTTTTTTTTTGCCTACTTCTTAATCTAAACTGAGACCTGGATAAATTAAATACTATTCTACAATAAAGCTAAGAATTTAGTGATTCTGTTACATTCAAAATTTTCCACTAAACCCAAATTTTTCGTATATATATAAGTTTTAATACAGATGGGGTCTCACTATGTTGGCCAGGCTTGTCTGGAACTCTTGGCCTTAAGTGATCCTGCCACCCTGGTCTCCCAAGTGTTGGGATTACAGGTATAAGCCACCATATTTTTCATGAATCTATCTCTGAACATCACCTCATCTAAAGACATTATTTTCATTTTTTTATTTGTTGACACTATCTACTTCAAGATAAAAGTTCAGCTGTGCATAGTGGATCATGCCTGTAATCCCAGCACTTTGGAAGGCCAAGGCTGGTGGATCACCTGAGGTCAGGAGTTCAAAACTAGGCTAGCCAACATGGTGAAATCCCGTCTCTACTAAAAATACAAAATTTAGCTGGGCATGGTGGCGGTAGCCTGTAATCCCAGCTACTTGGCAGGTTGAGACACGAGAATTGCTTAAACCCAGGAGGCTGAGGCTGCAGTCAGCTGAGATCGTGCCATTGCACTCCAGCCTGGGCAACAGTGAGACTTTATCTCTAGGAAAAAAAAAAAAAAAAGCAAAAAAGTTATTTTTATAATTTAAATGTATTGAGTACGTTAGCTTTCCACTAAAAGTTACTCTAAAAAAATTGAAGCATATATAAAAACACAGAAACACGTATTTACAAAAAGTTGGTATTTTCCTGAAAAAATTATTACAGAAAACCAGAAATTTTACTGCAGAGTTCTAAATATTCTGATATAATCCTTTTCCTTATTACCTTTTCAGTTTTGTTTTCTTGTTTCTGTTTGTTTGTTTTTTTGAGATGGGGTTTCACTCTATTGCCCAGGCTGGTCTGGAACTCCTGGCTTCAAGTGATCCTCCTGCCTTGGCCTCCCAAAGTGCTGGGATTACAGGCATGAGCCACTGAACTAACTTAAGTTGTTCTTATAACAAAATTATAATTATGTATATTAATAAAATTTTCCCTAAGGAGGGGAGGTTAGTATCAAATTTTAAATTCTTCTTTTCTACTTAGATCTCCCGTAACCTTATTACAAATCTTTACTAAGAACATAAAATGACTTTCGTTTCTCATAAATTTTAAGATTTCAATTTAATTAAAGTATCATTTTGAATTTAAGATAATGATATATATCCAAAGCCCCAAATGGAAACGTTAATCTTAGCAGTAATTCTTCAAGTCCAAGTTTATTCCTCTTTATTCTAGAAAGAAAAAGAAAAAACTAATTTTGTCTCCCTCAGTCAGCCAATTAAAACAATCCAAAAAAACTTACTAAACAATTGCCTTTGTAACAGTGTTTATGTTTTTAAAGGTGGTCAGGTACAGGGCCAAGATCAAGGTTTCTAACACTTATTCAACAAGGAATTAAAAGCAGAGTGTTAGTCAAAACTCTAAATATTCTCAAAGATTAGCTGAATAAAGTAGTCATAAAGTTAGATTCATAGGGATCAAAGAGTTTCAACCTAACTCTAAAAATTGTTTCCCAGTGTAACTTCAAATAAATCCTTTGTGAACATTCCTAGTTTCTTCTATACATTAAGAAAAACTAAAAGGCAAACAAGTTCTAGATAAGAGACTAAACAAGCATTAGTTGTTCACATTTGTATAGAATATTAAATTTTAGTTCTCACAACCCAATGAAGAAATACAAATGAGTCTAAGAGTCTGAGCAAAACACTCTGGAGTGATCAAAACAAAATGTCTACGATTCTCAACTTTTCCTCCATAGAGTCCCTGGCAGATGCCTACTGTACTTAGAGAAACACGCAAAAAATTAGGAGGTTTTTAATTCCTAACAATCACATCCCAAAGTTTTTTCTGCAATTTCAATTGTACATAGTACTGTTCCTCGATGTTGGGTCAAATTAATTTCATTTAAATCCACAGAGAACGAAAGCAGAATGGCATCCGCTGGGGATTAGGGAAGAGGAAAATAGAGAGTAACTACTTAATGGGTACAGTGTTTCCTTTTGAGGTAATGAACATGTTTTGGAATCTGAGCTGGTGGCTAAACAACACTGTGAATGTACTAAGTGCCACCTAAACTGTTTACTTTAAAATGGTTAATTTTAGGTTTTGTGATTTAACCTCAATAAAAAAATTGTTAATCTGTAGACAAAACTGACCCCTTCAGAACTCTTTCCTCCTCCTTCTTCAAAAAAAACTGCTACCATGTTCAAATGCTAGTTATATCTTGGAAATCATTTACATAAAATGCAATTGTAAGTTAAATTATTACCATATGTGCACAGTAATAATCAATGAAGGTACCCCGGTGTCAGTTTAAAACATTGCTATGCCTGTGATCTCAGCACTTTGGGAGGTGGAGGTGGGAGGATCACCTGAGCCCAGGAGCTTGAGACTACCCTGGGCAACATAGCAAATGCTATCTCTATAAAATAATTAAAAATTTTAAAAAAATTAGCCAAGTAAGGCAGGAGTATCACTTAAACCCAGGAGGCTGAGGCTGAAGTGAACTATGATAGTGCCACTGCACTCCAGCCTGGGTGACAGAGCATGAGTGACTCTGTTATTCATTCATACATACACACATACAGCATTGCTAAAATGCTTAATAACTGCCAAAAGAATATCGCTCTGACATACATCTGTAAATAGGTAGGGTGATTTTAAATTTGAGGAAAATTCTTACCTCAAGCCTCAATCAGGAAAACATTATAAACTAATAAGTATCTAAACTAATAAAAAGCAAACAAGAATATTATATAAGAAGCAAACGGCCGGGCGCGGTGGCTCACGCCTGTAATCCCAGCACTTTGGGAGGCCGAGGCGGGTGGATCACGAGGTCAAGAGATCACGACCATCCTGGTCAACATGGTGAAACCCCGTCTCTACTAAAAATACAAAAATTAGCTGGGCATGGTGGCACGTGCCTGTAGTCCCAGCTACTCGGGAGGCTGAGGCAGGAGAATTGCTTGAACCCAGGAGGCGGAGGTTGCGGTGAGCCGAGATAGCGCCATTGCACTCCAGCCTGGCTAAAAAGAGCGAAACTCCATCTCAAAAAAAAAAAAAAAAAAAAAAAAGAAGCAAACACACACAATCCTGACCAAAAATGGATAGAAATAAATATGTTAAAGTTAACTGTCTTGGGGATATAGGGCAACATTACTTCAGATTGGTAAAAGTCACACTTCAAAAACAGAAGGAATCTACCTTAAGAAACTCTGCAGTAGGAAAAACTCGTTTGTATAAACGCCTGACAAAATTAATCTTTTATCATAACTTCTAAAGCTAGCCCAAATCCGGCCTAGATTCCAGGATTAAACAAAAGAAAAAATCTTGGAGAAGGTTCTAGAGAACAGGCTGACTGAAATCTGTGACTGTTTTGATACAGGCCAATCTGAGAATTTAAATCTCTCTGAATCCAATCCTGCACCTGAACCCTGAGCACAGACAGGGCCAAAGCTAAAACCAGGTCAGAATGCCCTGCCAAGGAACATCCTGATCCGAGGTGTTCACCAAACAGGGATCATTTATGAGTTTATTCTTCACTTTGTTGGATGCTGACCACTTTCAAGATATATACAAGAGTAGACTGATTAGACCTACCAAACTTCATTTCAAACCTTAAGATATGGAAATGAAAAATACTGCAGAATTCTAAATTATCTATGGCTTAAAGAAAAAAATTTATAAATGAAGAACTTCAAGTATTAGCTGACCCAACTTTGACATCATTGAATATCTATAGTTATTATAAAAATTTTATAAATTATTTCAAAGGCACAATTTAGTAATTGCTTACATTACAAACTAGCCATGAAAACAATTATAGCAGTATGATAAATCTGTCCTATGTAAATAGTATGAGTTTTTATATTTTACAGTATTAAGATATGCTAAAAAACAAAAATAAGTGTTTCTTTTGTGATTCACATGAATACTTTTTTGGTCTTATAAGTAAATATCTGGCAAGATACAAATAATAATAGGACGTTGGGGCAAACATAGTTTGCAGGCCAAAAAAGGAACCTGTTGACACAGAAGATGCTTCAAAGTTTAACTGTGACACACGTGGAAGTGGCAAAGAATCTAATTTGTGTCTGAGCAAGCTCTTCTACCTATTAATTATGTGATCTTTTTCCTGATTGTATAGCTACTCTTAGCTTCAGATTCTTCATATGAAAAAATGAGGACAATAAAACTAATACTGCAGATAATGAGAAAGATTAAATATTTTTATTCATTCAACAAATATGTTCTGAGAAACTGTAAATTTTTATTTTGTACAAAATTACTCTTTCCAATCTTTTCAAATAAATCAAGCATATATTAACTTTTAATATTACCAAGAAAATATAAATCTAATTCTCTAATTCTTAAGCTCTGGTCCCAAAACTTCTTAGAAGTAAATATTTATTACTTGAGAAAATCTGAACTGAAGTAATCAGAGTAAGTATTGCTATTGAAGATAGGACAAATGAGGAATCACATCTTAAAACTGTTTTGACACAAATAAATAAAAACAATTCCCTAATTTTTTTTCCTATTAAACAGAAATAGGGACCCAGACCAAGTCCATAAATTGCTGGGTCAATAACCAATCTCAAATACAAAACCTTATCACTTAAAAACATTTTTCAGGAAAATGATATTAAATATGAGGTAAATTTGTCCTTGACATAACACAAAGAGATTGTTTTCATAACAGAGCACATGAACCACTTAAAACTTAAAACTTATTAAATTACTACTATTGTTCTAATAGGTTTAAGGCCACACATAAATTTAAGTATCATTGTAACACAGACTTTACTTGGAATCTGTTAAAACTTACAACTTATTAAATTACTACTATTGTTCTAATAGGTTTAAGGCCACACATACATTTAAGCATCACTGTAACACAGACTTTACTTGGAATCTGTACTGACCTAACAAAATTTTTTTTTTTTTTTTTTTTGTATATATACTTTTTATTGCATTTTAGGTTTGGGGACCTAACAAAATTTAGTGTAGAAGAATAAATCACAGAGTTGAGCACCTAAAAAACGGTGTCCTTTCTGAAATATTTGCAAAAAAGTCACAACATCAGGAACCACAGAAAGTTGTTCTCCATCATTCAAAAGATCAAAACATCTGCAATGTTATTTATGCTATGCATAAAATGAAAGTCAATATTGATATTCATTCACTATACTTCAAATCCTAAACAAGATAACTCAACCTCTATGTTTACTCAATTGCTAGTCTATTGAGTATCAATTGTTGAGGAAGAACTAGGAACTAGACTAGTGCTGCTTATTAGACTTCATGTAACCTGAAAATGTTTTTAATTATAACAGACTTGGACCCATACTAATTAGAAATTTACCCTTAAAAGGGGTAAAAGATATTAACTGGCATCTTTCATCAAAGTCTTCCTTAAGAACACAATCTATAGCCCTTAGGCCTTGCAGTTGAATGTTAAACAGTGAAAAGCAATCCCTTGGATGCATCCAAGCAATTTTAATATAAATTTCTGCATACCCAGGTAGAAAGTAGAATATAAATAACTTGAATCTACCTTTTCCCTCACTTATTAAAAAAATGTGGGAGAAGCCTTTAAAAATTAAGTTTAAGGCCGGGCGAGGCGGCTCAGGCCTGTAATCGCAGCAGTTTGGGAGGCCGAGATGAGCAGATCACTTGGGGTCAGGAGTTCCAGACCAGCCTGGCCAATATATTGAAGCCCAGTCTCTACTAAAAATACAAAAATTAGCCAGCTATTCGGGAGGCTGAGGCAGGAGAATCGCTTGAACCTAGGAGGAGGCTGCAGTGCGCCGAGACTGTGCCACTGTACTCCAGCCTGGGCAACAGAGCAAGGCTCTGTCTCAAAACAAAACAAAACAAAAACAAAATCAAATTTCATACTCAGAGAAAAGACTGGTCTTCAACAATTTCAGGACAAATTACTGAAACACCAGACAATACACAAGAAGCTCTACGGCTGGAGATGAACCACCTCTGTCTCCTTCAGAAGTGCTTCCTGAGGTCCACTTTATGATGGTTAATGTTGCTTCTTATACTGCATGTTAGCAATTCAAAATGCCTAGCTGGAATAGAAGTTCTCTTTAAACATTACAGTTTGTCTCCGCGTTGCCAGTAAGTGGCTTTGTTTCCAGTTTCATGGGCTATTTGGGGATGTCAAGAGTTGTATTATTACTGCTGGAAAAGAGCCCTTGTTTCAGTCCACTCTCACCTGGGATGCGGGCATAACTGATGTTTACGGTACTGATGCTTAGAGATATTTAGAGACGAATATCCTTTACCACTCCATCCTTTATCGATAACCACGTTTTGTATATTTTGGTTGCATTTAAGTTTTTTGTTTTTCTTTTTCTTTTTTAAAGACACCTGCACACACACAATTTCCCCATCGCCGGGAGGGAGAAGACTGCCAGGCTTGATCTCCAGGGCCTTCGGGGAAACAGACACCGTGAAACCCACTTGGCCAGCGAAGGGGAGTGCTTCAGGGGCTGGGGGAGGGAGCAGTCCTAAAGTGCCGGGAGGCAGAGGCGGCGCCTGTTTACAGACGCCTTCGCCCTCCCCCACCCCCACAGACGAGGGGTCCAAAAAGCAGTTCCCGTGCGCACTCCCCGCCCGGCCAAGGCCCTGTGGGTACCGGAGGGGCCGGGCAGCCCTTTGGCCCCCTCCCTCTCGTCCGAGCCTCCCTCGCCCTCCTCCCCTCGGCCTACCTACCCCGACAGGCCCTCCAGGCGGCACGCAGAGGCCTGAGGCCTAAAGGACGCCGGCCACTGACAAGCCCCTAAGCAGCCGGCGGGGGCCCTGCGGAGCCTGGGGCCGGCCGGGCGGCCGCTGCCGCGGAGGAGCAGAGGGCGGGCGAGGACAACCCCTTCCCGACCACAGCTGCCTATTGTTCCCGACTGAGGCCCCGGCCGCCGCAGCCCCGCTCCCCAGGTCGCCGCCCGCCGCTCGCTCACCGCGCTGGTCCGAGCAGCAGCTCCTCTCAGCTCCGAGTCCCCGCGGCCGTCGCCACCGCCGCGGCAGCCGCCGCCGCCGCCGCCGCCACCGTTGACTCTGACTCTGTCCCGGGCCGCCGGGCCACGGCTGCCGCCGCCACCGCCAGCGCCGCCTCCGGTCTCCCACCTGCTGCTGCTGAGGCTGCTCCTGCAGCAGGGGCCATCTTGTTGGTCTGCCTCCTCTTCCTCCTTCTCGTCCTCCGCCGCCCAGTCGCTCGGTGTCCTCGTCCCCTTCCTCTTCCTCGGGCTCCGGACCGCCCCGGAGACTGGGGCGGAGACGAAAGCGAGGATCCTCCCTTAGGAGGCGGGACGGGCGGAGGGGCGGGACGGGCGCGGGGACGAACCTCTGAGTCACCGGCCACCAACGCCCGGGAGGGGGGCCGGCGACGCTCTCCGCGGCGACCCGGGGTCCTACGCCCTGAACCGAGGAGCGGGTCCCTCCGTCCGGCCTGCCCTCCCGCACCGGCGCCTGTGGGCTCAGCGGGCCAGTGGCCGGATGGCGAGAGTAAATTGGGGGAATTTCTGTCGTTTCCATCGAATCCCGCGCTACTTCTACTCTCTGGACTGTCTCAGCCGTTGTTCCCCAACTCTTGTTTCTTTTTCACGTCTTGTCCCCCACCCCATTTCTTCTCCCATATTCTCCAGGTTCTGGATCGCATCAACTTTGTCCTCGTCACCCCTGGAGTTCAGCCTCCCAAGGCGCTGAAACAGGCCAAAAGCCCGGACACGCTACTCCAAAGCGTCTCTCCTGGGCTGTGTGAACAATAAGAGCTATTTGGGGACGACAGGAAAAGATGTGACCCATAGAAAAGCTCCTGAAATCTAACCTTGCGACTCTTCAAAAAGTTTCTTGTCCCTCGTGCAAAAGGTGCCGTTATGGTTTTGAGGAATGGATTTCAAGACAATTCATTTTAGTCAAACCTTCGCTTTTGAGATGGGGAAGAAATGGAATTATTTTAACACCATGCAGTACTAATTTCTAAACAAATCGTCTAGAATAGAGGAGAGAGAGAGTCCCCCAAAAAACAACCATTTAATACTGTCTACTCGGCACTATCACCTTTTTTGCTTCAGGACTTGGCCAAGAGAGCAGAGATGATGTTTTTCTGTCGTTTCTCCACTGTTTACTTCACAGTACCCCAAGAGAAGCACTTCTGCCTTTAACTTGATAAATTGGAATCACTATCACAGATAGTGTTTTTGTATTATTTGTAAGAAATATCAAACACCTTCCTAAACTCTTGGCAGAGAAGAATTCTTCTAAATTGTTACCACCCTCCTGCTACTGAGGTCTCAGCTTCTTTTTAGAAGACCTATTGATGTTTTTCTATTGATTGGAATTTGCTGCCTTTGAACTGGATTTAATCTGTAATCGTCTTTTCAGCCCACTAAATAGTAACCCCAGTCCTACAGAGTGAATTTCTAGCTACCACAGGGGGATTTAGGCTAACATGTGCCAATCTAAAGGCTATTTCTTATAGCCTTTCCCTCCTCAAACCAGGCCTCTGTCCCCTGCTAGGAAAAGCAGATTAATCTTCCCCTCCTGCTTTTCTTCCTCCTCCCTTCTTACTCCTAGGGAACCTTCCACAACAGAAGGTTTTAGCGGCTGTTGCTAGGCAAACATGCCAACTTCCTTGTTTAGGTGAAGCAAGTAACTCAACTTCCATTACAAGCAACCTAGATAATGTAATTTCTTTGAACTATTAATAGCTGTACCTCAATTGGTAAGACTCCTTAAAGGTTCCCTTGTGCAATATGATTTTTAAGTTGTTATTTTTATCTCATCTGTTTCAATTAAAAAATGAGTTAAAAATGGAGGCACTTCCCCAAATTCATTTTAGTGATATAATTAAACAGAAGCATTTGACAGAAAAAGACGAGCAGCTTCGAAGAAAACACTTGTATTTACAAAAAAAACAAAAAGAAAAAAAACTAATCTGTGAGAAGTCATATGTTTTAAACTCCCCAGTCAGACTAGACGTATAAGATACAGAGGATAAGGCCAGCACTTTTAATCCAGCACTCTGGGAGACCCAGGCGGGCAGATTACAAGATCAGGAGATTGAGACCATCCTGACCAGCATGGTGAAACCTCATCTCTACAAAAATACAAAACTTAGCTGGGCACTGAATATTTCAAATTTGAAATTTTCAAATATAGTAGATAGAATGATATAATAAAAACCTGAGAGCCCATGCCTATAATCCCAGCCCTTTGGGAGGCCAAGGGGAGTGGATCACCTGAGATTGGGAGTTTGAGGCCAGCCTGACTAACATGGAGAAACCCCATCTCTACTAAAAATGCAAAAAAATAGCCAGCCATGGTGGCATATGCTTGTAGTCCCAGCTACTCAGGAGGCTGGGTGGGAGAATTGCTTGAACTGGGAGGTGGAGGTTGCAGTGAGCCACTGCACTCCAGCCTGGGGAACAGAGTGAGACTTCATCTCAAGAAAAGAAAAAAACAGGCTGGGTGTGGTGGCTCATGCCTGTTAATCTCAGCACTTAGAGAGGCCAAAGTGGGAGGATCACCTGAGGTTGGGAGTTCGAGGTCAGCCTGACCAATATGGAGAAACCCTGTATATGTTAGTCTTTTGTTTCTTAATCAGAGAAGAATGACAAGTCATCAAATACATTTTTGCTCTTTGCATGAACCCTAAAAAAAGATTACTGCAACTTTTCAGATCATACACAAGTCAGTTAAAATAATGCCTTATGTTTTCAATATATATTCTAATATGCCTGTACTATATTTTCTTTCTTTCTTTTTTTTTTTGAGATGGAGTCTCACTCTGTCACCCAGGCTGGAGTACAGTGGGCTCAGTCTCGGCTCACTGGAACCTCCGCTGCCTGGGTTCAAGTGATTCTTCTGCCTCAGCCTCCTGAGTAGCTAGGACTATAGGCTCATGCCACCAAGCCTGGCTAATTTTTTGTATTTTGTATTTTTTTAGTAGAGACAGGGTTTCACCGTGTTAGCCAGATGGTCTTGATCTCCTGACCTCATGATCTGCCTGCCTCAGCCTCCCAGAGTGTTGGGATTACAGGCTTACAGGCATGAGCCACTGAGCCTGGCCTGTACTATATTGTTTGTTTCTCTGATTTTTTTTTTTTTTTTAGACAGAGTCTCACTCTGCCTCACCCAGGCTGGACTGTAATGGCATTATCTAGGCTCACTGCAGCCTCCGCCTCCCAGGTTCAAGCGATTCTCCTGTCTCAGGCTCCTGAGTAGCTGGGACTACGGTGTGTGCCACCTCACCCAGCTAATTTTTGTATTTTTAGTAGAGAAGGGTTTTCACCATGTTGGCCAGGCTGGTGGTCTCAAACTTCTGACCTCAGCTCCAGCTGGGTGCAGTGGCTTATGCCTGTAATCCCAGCACTTTGGGAGGCTGAGGCAGGCGGATCACCTGAGGTCAGGAGTTCGAGATCAGCCTGACCAATATGGTAAAACCCCGTCTTTTAAAAAAAAACAGAAAACAATTTTTAAAATGGTACTTATAAGCCCTTATCTATACATAATTACTTTGAATGTAAATAGATTAAAATATCTAATCAAAAGGCATAGAGTGGCTGAATAAAGTAAAAACAAAAACAAAACCAAGACCCTTGGAGAACAGGCATGTAATCCCAGCACTCTGGGAGGCCAAGGCAGGAAGATCATCTGACATCAGGAGTTTGAGACCAACCTGGCCATCATGGTGAAACCCCATCTTTATTAAAAATACAAAAATTAGCTGGATGCAGTGAAAAATGCTTGTAATTCCAGCACTTTGGGAAGCCAAGGTGAATGGATCACCTGTGGTCAGGAGTTCCAGACCAGCCTGACCAATATGATGAAACCCCGTTTCTGCTAAAAATATAAAAATTAGCCAGGGATGGTGGCATGTGCCTGTAATCCCAGCTACTCAGGAGGCTGAGACAGGAGAATTGCTTAAACCCAGGAGGCAGAAGTTGCAATGAGCTGAGATCATGCCACTGCACTCCAGCCTGGGCAACAAGAAAGAAACTCTGTCTTAAAAAAAAAAAAAAAAAAAAAACCAAACCAAACCATACCAAAACAAAACAAAAAACAAAAATTAGCCAGGCATGGTGGCAGGCGCCTATAATCCCAGCTACTTGGGAGGCTGAGGCAGGAGAATGGCTTAAACCCGGGAGGTGGAGATTGTAGTGAGCCGAGATTGTGACACTGCACTTCAGCCTGGGTGACAAGAGTGAAACTCCATCTCAAAAAACAAAAAGACCCTTGGAGCTGGCAAAGTGGCTCACCCCTGTAATCTCAATGACTCTGGAGGCTGAGGTGGGAGGATTGCTTGAGCCCAGGAGTTGGAGGCTGCAATGAGCTATGACCATGCAGCTGTACTCCAGCCTGGGCAACAGAATGAGATCCTACCTCTAAATAAAAAAAAAAAAAAAAAAAAAAAAACAAGACCAAAGTATATGCTGCCTACAAGAGACTCACTTCACCTTAAAGTAGGGGTCCCCAACCTCTGGGCCATGGACCAGTACCAGTCTGTGACCTATTAGCAACCTGGCTACACAGCAGGAGATGAGCAGCCAGTGAGAGAGCATCACCACCTGAGCTCCGTCTCCTGTCAGATCAGTGGCAGTATTAGATTCTCATAGGAGGGTGAACCCTATTGTGAAACGCACATGCAAGAATCTAATGCCTGATGTTCTGAGGTGCAACAGTTTCATCCTGAAGCCATCCCACACCCCTGGCCTGTCTGTAGAAAATTGTCTCCCACGAAACTGGTCCATGATGCCAAAAAGGTTGGGGATCACTGCTTTAAAGGACTCTCGTAGACTGAAAGTGAAAGGAAAGACAAAGCTTTGTTTATATAACTAATGATTGGAACCTCATGTGGGGCTCTGTCTTTCTAAATATGCAGTTCTAGATATACTGAGTTCAAATATACTTTGTAACCAAATGATGTCCTTTAACACAAATATATATTCAATATCGATTGGGCAATATTAGGTTTATCTTGTCATGAATATCAGTTAAGAAAAAGTTGGACATTCATACTTAATGTCCAGGATTCATATGTAAATCATCCAGGAAACTAAAATTTGAAACGTAATGTCTTAAGCAATATGGAGAAGAAACTTCCTTTTGCTCCATACTTTACTTTGTTTTTTTCTTTTTCTTTCTTTTTTTTTTTAAGATGGGATTTCACCATGATGGCCAGGCTGGTCTTGAACTCCTGACCTCAAGTAATCCACCCACCTTGGCCTCCCAAAGTGCTAGGATCACAGGTGTGAGCCACCGCGCCTGGCAAGAATGAGTGTTTCTTATACAACTTTATTTATAAAAACTAGACAAAAGGAAGTGACACGCCAGATTTCGTCCCCAGACAATTGCTTGCCAACACTTTCTTATATGGAGAGAGATTTTATTTGCTATAGCCGGGGAAAGTACATTATTATTATATTCAATGGTGGCATTAAATGCCTTATAGTTTTTGGTACAATACACAGTTAATTAAACAGACAACGCTCCTGCCTTCTAAGGAGTTAGTCATCTGAAACAACAACAGCACAGACATAATATTTATAAGTAATCATCCACGAGTAATTATCACATAAACAAATGACTATACAAGACCTCATGTGAAACTGAGTTCAGGAATGACCAGATTCTCCTAATGCTTCTATTTACAAATATCAGATAAAATAAAAGGAACATAAGGACTCATTCAGGAACCAGTGTCAAGAGGAGAATGATGCCCCAGAGTAGCTCCCTATTTTCAGCAAGAGGCTGTAAGGAAGCATCTTTTAAAAAGGGATCCTTTAAATAGTACTCCATGGATTTCCACATGGCTGAATTTACCTTCTCTCAACTCTGATTTCTTCATCAAAATACATTATAGTCTGATTTATCCTGAATTTAGGGGCTATATTATGTTGAATTTAATTATACCAGTGCTCATCATCTTTAACCTGGAACAAAGAAAAATATCTCCTGTCTTAATAGGAATAGAAAACTTAGGGGAAAAGTCAGTGGATTAGTTTGTGTGGATGTGTGTGCATGTGTGTACAGGTATGTTTAAAGAAATTATTGTTAATTTAGTAACCTACTGCCTATGATGGTGGATATGATGCAGTAGTAGCTGCTGGATAAGGCAAGGTTCTCATTAGCCCTTAGGGATCAGCAAGTGTTGTGAACATTGGTAATTTTGGCTGCCTGGTTTCTAACCCTCTCCTCCTCCCTCTCTTTGGGAATTCTCCATTTGAGAGTTTTAGTGGATGGCAGGGTCTCTTCTCCCACTATTAAGACTGGGAAGTTCAGACACTTGCCTAAATACTCTCCCGCAATCTGCCCAACACAAAATACACACCCAACTAGAGTGAAGGAAAGTGATCTAAGCATGGTCAACTATAGATGCTGTTAGTTGGGACTGTGAACCTACAGTGAGTTACACAGAATTAAGTAGAGTTCATCCTAGTAGCAGCACTGGTACCGAGAGTCTGGTGGGACATCAGAGGCTGATGGCAGCAATCCCTGAGGTGATGTCCAGCATCCACCGGCAGTGGCAGTGGTAACCTTACCAGGGCATTTCAAGGCTGACATCAGCTGTGATTGGGCTATCTAGGTTCTCTCAATTTCTGTTCTTCAAAAGTGTGAGCTGCCTGAACACACTGGCTCACGCCTGTAATCCCAACACTTTGGGAGGCTTGAGCTCAGGAGTTCAAGACCAGTTTGGACAACAGGGTGAAACCCCTTCTCTACCAAATATACAAAAAAATTAGCAAGGGATGGTGGTGCATGCCTGTGGTCCCAGCTACTCAGGAGGCAGAGGTGGGAGGATCACCTTAGCTTGGGAGGCAATGGCTGCAGTGAGCCAAGATCATGCTACTGCACTCCAACCTGGGTGACAGAGGGATACTCCATCTGAAAACAAAACAAAACAAAACAAAACTCTGAGCTACTCAGTTTACTCCTAGTAAATTCCTTTTCTGCTTAAGTTAGCCACTGAGATAGTTTGACCTATAAGAGGAAGAGTGCAGAATCAAGGGACTGCAAACATAATCCATTTTTCCATTTCTCATATAGCCACCTTTTACTCAGTTTAAAGAAGTTACCCATGTTTTTTTCTTTTTCTGTGCCCTAATTTTTTATGATTGCAGTTGTCAGAGTCACAAAACTTCAAGCTATATCTGTAACCATTTCACTTAAATTGAAGTGAAGGTATCCTAAAAGACATGATTCCTTTTCTTAACTCAGTTCATTTATTATTCCCAGATAATAAGTCTGCTTTCAAACTTTTGATTTGAACTTTTTACCCATCTGCCAAGAATGTTCAGTGTCTGCTTTAAACTAATATTGCATGAATTTCTCAAGGGGAAAGTCTCCATATCAGTTTCTCTCTTAGTCAGGATTTATATCCTAGGGGAGAAAAAGAAGAATAAAATAATCTCTTTCTTGGCCAAAAATTATTACAAAAAATAAAAATGTTTTCTTGAATTCCTCCCAAGAATTTTTCTAATCAAGTATTTCATCTGGGGCAATCAAGCAGTCAAAGCCTTCCTTGCTAAAACTACATGGAAAATGAATTATTTTCTAAATTTTTGCAAAAATATTTTAACTACCAAAATTGAAATGTTTATTTATAATTTTTTTTTCCTGCAAAGACACTTAATCTTGTTTCTGTGACATTTAATTGAGTCACGAATGTTCTCAAGTAATAATATAAAAGTCACACTCTGTCTCCCGGGTTCAAATGATTCTCATGCCCCAGCCTCTGGAGTAGCTGGGATTACAGGTGCCTGCCACCACCTAGGCTAATTTTTGCATTTTTAGTAGTAGCTGGGATTACAGGGGTGTGCCACCACACCTGGCTAATTTTTTTTTTTTTTTTTGAGACACAGTCTGGTTCCGTCGCCAGGCGCTAGGCTGGAGTGCAGTGGCGCAATCTCGGCTCACTGCAACCTCCGCCTCCCGGGTTCGAGCAATTCTTCTGCCTCAGCCTCCCAAGTAGCTGGGACCACAGGCACACGCCACCACGCCCAGCTAATTTTTTTGTGTTTGTAGTAGAGACAGGGTTTCACCATGTTGGCCAGGATGGTCTCGATCTCATGACCTCGTGATCCGCCCGCCTCGGCCTCCCAAAGTGCTGGGATTACAGGCATGAGCCACCGCGCCCGGCCTAATTTTTGTATTATTAGTAGAGATGGGGGTTTCACCATGTTGGCCAGGCTGGTCTTGAACTCCTGACCTTAGGTGATCCTCCTGCCTCCCAAAGTGCTGGGATTACAGGTGTGAGCTACTGCACCTGGCCGTGCTATATTGCTGTAACAGTTAACAGAACAGACAGGGTCTCTCCCTCAGAGGCTTATAATTTAGTGGGCAAGATAGAAGACATAATTAAATAACCGCAAGTGTATTAAGTGTCCTGAAGGCCAAAGTACATGGGATGTTTAGCAGTGAGAATTGACCTAGTCTGACGAACAGAGAAGGTTCCTCAAGAAAGTGATGTTTAAGCTGAAGCAAAAGGATGAGTAGAAATTAGCTAGGCAAGGCTGGGCGAGTTGGCTCATGCCTGTAATCCTAGCACTTTGGGAGGCTGAGGTGGGTGGATCACCCACCTGAGGTCAGAAATTTGAGACCAGCCAGACCAATAGAGTGAAACCCCATCTACCTATCTATTTATATATATTATATATTATTATATATATAATATATATAATAATACAATAATTATTTAATAATTTTATATAATTATATATAACATAATAGAATAATAATAGAATAATATGTATTATATATAATATATAGAATTATATATATTATATAATATAATTCTATATATTATATAACATATATAATATATCTATAAAGCTAAGGCAAATAAGGGGTAAAATGTTTCAGGCAGAGGACAGCATGTGTAATATCTCTAAGGTAGGAAGAAGTGTGGTATATTTAAGGAAATAACAGAAATCCAGTTTGGCTGAAAAAAGTATAGAGATTCAGAGGGAGCCCAGTAAACAAAGAAGATGCCATAGAGGCCGGCAGCTAGACCTTGGAAGACAAAGTAGGAATTTTGAGTTTTATTTTGTTTATTTTTTTCAATGTCTTCATATCATTTGATTGAGCTTTAAGATAAGTTTGCCAGATAGTGTACAGGATGTCAAACCAATTTGTAGTTTACATGAACAATGATATTTTAGCATATGTCCCAAATGTTGCATGGAACATAAATTGAAAAAACTGCCGGGCGCGGTGGCTCACACGCCTGTAATCCCAGCACTTTGGGAGGCTGAGGCGGGTGGATCACGAGGTCAAGAGATCGAGACCATCCTCGTCAACATGGTGAAACCCCGTATCTACTAAAAAAAAAAAAAATACAAAAATTAGCTGGGCGTGGTGGCACGTGCCTGTAGTCCCAGCTACTCGGGAGGCTGAGGCAGGAGAATTGCTTGAACCCAGGAGGCGGAGGTTGCGGTGAGCCGAGATCGCGCCATTGCACTCCAGCCTGGGTAACAAGAGCGAAACTCCGTCTCAAAAAAAAAAAAAAAAGAAAAAATTATCCATTATTTATACGCAATTCAAATTTAGGCCAGGTGCAGTGGCTCAATCCTATAATCCCAGCACTTTGGGAGGCCAAGGCAAGTGGATCACTGAGGGCTGAGGGCAGGAGTTTGAGACCAGCCTAGCCAACATGGTGAAACTCTCTCTACTAAAAATACAAAAAGTAGTTGGGCATGGTGGTGGGCACCTGTAATCCCAGCTACTAGGTAGGCTGAGATAGGAGAATCGCTTGAAACTGGGAGATAGAGGTTGCCATGAGCCAAGATCACACCATTGCACTCCAGCCTGGGCCACAGGAGGGAAACAAAAGTTTAACTGGGCGTCTCATATTTTAATTTGCTAAATCTGGCAACCCTATTCCTTATTTATTTATTTAGGAGCTACAGGGTCTCACTGTCTCACTCCAGGCTGGAGTGCAGTGGCACAATCATAGCTCATTTTAACCTCAAATTCTTGGGCTTAAGCGATCCTCTTGTCTCAATCTCTTTAATAGCTAGTACTACAGGCAAGCTTCACCTCACCAGGCTATTCTCTATTTTATGAGCAATGTGAAGTCTGAAAGGCTGAAGAGGGACATGGTAAGATTTGCTTGTTGGCCAGGCGCAGCAGCTCATGCCTGTAATCCCAGGACTTTGGGAAGCTGAGGAGGGCAGATCGCTTGAGCCCAGGTGTTTGAGGCCACCTGGGCAACATGACGAGACCATGTTTCCATAAAAAATGAAAAAAAAAAAATTAGCTGGGTGGGCCACATGCCTGTAGTCCCAGCTACTTGCAAGGCTGAGGTGGGAGGACTGCAGAGCAAGACCTTCTCAAAAAACAAATAAAACAAAACAAAAAAATAAATAAAACAAGAAAGATTTTCTTGTCGTAGGAATTACTCTGGAATTAGAGTGGAAAATGCATTGGAAGTGAGCAAAAGTACATGAAAAGATCTTGATCATGGGCCAGGCACAGTGGCTCACGCCTATAATCCCATCACTGTGGGAGGTCAAGGTGGGTGAATCATGAGGTCAGGAGTTCGAGGCCAGCCTGACCAACATGAAGAAACCCCATCTCTTAAAAAAAAAAAAAAAGCTGGGCATGGTGGCTCACGCCAGCACTTTGGGAGGCTGAGGCGGGTGGATCACGAGGTCAAGAGATCGAGACCATCCTGGTCAACGTGGTGTGAAACCCCGTCTCTACTAAAAATACAAAAAAATTAGCTGGGCTTGGTGGCTCGTGCGTAGTCCCAGCTACTCGGGAGGCTGAGGCAGGAGAATTGCTTGAACCCGGGCGGTGGAGGTTGCAGTGAGCTGAGGTCGCGCCACTGCGCTCCAGCCTGGCGCCTGGTGACGGAGTGAGACTCTGTCTCAAAAAAAAAAAAAAAAGAAAAGAAAAGATCTTGATCAGTTCCTCCTTCTTGAAACCTTCTCCTTGACTTATGAAATCATACTTGGTTTTTCTCCTATCTCTTGGTCCACTACTCAGCTCCTTTAATAGATCTACCTCTTTCATTAGACATTTAAGGTTGATTTTGTAAGACTGACCACACACAAAGTTTACAAGGACATGAAGCAACTAGTGCTCTTGTGTTTTGTTACTGGGAGTGTGAAATGCTTTGGAATAAAAGCCTAGCAGTGTCTTATAAAAACACAGCTTCTGGGCCGGGCGCGGTGGCTCACGCCTGTAATCCCAGCACTTTGGGAGGCCGAGGTGAGCGGATCACGAGGTCAAGAGATCGAGACCATCCTGGTCAACATGGTGAAACCCCGTCTCTACTAAAAATACAAAAAAATTAGCTGGGTGTGGTGGTGTGCGCCTGTAGTCCCAGCTACTCGGGAGGCTGAGGCAGGAGAATTGCTTGAACCCTGGCAGCGGTGGTTGCAGTGAGCCGAGGTCGTGCCACTGCACTCCAGCCTGGTGCCTGGTGATGAGTGAGACTCTGTCTCAAAAAAAAAAAAAAAACACAGCTTCTATGATCCAGCAATCCCATTTACAGATACATGTTCAAAATAATTGAGGCTGGGCATGGTGGGTCATACTTGTAATTCCAGTGCTTTGGGAGGCCAAGGCAGGAGGATAACTTGAGGTCAGGAGTTTGAGAGCAGCAGGGCAACATAGGGAGACCTCATCTGTAGAGGCCAAAGCAACTTCATCTTGGATGCTAATCTGCCATGTTGGCTTCTGATTAACCACAGTCCCACGAAGCTCTCTAAGATTTCCAGTTTATCTATTGTTCCTTAAGTAAGAGCAGGTACTTACCGTAAATTCTGCCCTTAGGTCAAAACAAATTTGATGTTATCACACTTCAATTGTCCTACATATCCGTTCTGAAGCATGTATACCCTTTCCCAATGGTATATAATCCTGGAGGGTAATGGTGCGAGAATCCACCATTTTGTCTTGCCAATGCCCAAGACACAGGCATGGCTTCTGTTCATTAAGTGCCAATTAAATATTTCTTTCCAAGAAACTGGATTCATCAGCCTCGTTCTTCAGCCTCTCAGCTTTCTCAGACTTTTTGGGGTAGGTTTGCACAGACCTGCCCACTGCAGAACAAGGTCCAATGATGCCTATATTTTGAATCATTTTGGAAAAACCTGCTAAGAGAGGCTGTTGGACACGGCCTCGGGATGATCATCACCACCATCATCACAAAAATAAAGAATCCCCCACGTCTAGAAGCTTTATGTTCATTATATTGAATCTTGATAATACTGTAAGATGGATATTATTATTGCTGTTTTATGGTTCAGTGTCTCACTCCAAATAAAACACAGTAAATAGCAGAACTAGGATTCAAAGTCAGTTCTAATCATTCCAGTACCCAGTCTATATCATAACAGTGCTGACTCTCTTGGCTATCTCAAGTAAATTTAACTAATCTAAAGCTTGAATGTCTTTCTTTTTTAAATCATAGTAATAACCCATTTGATAAGATACAGGGCTGGTCCTGAGTCTGTTTACCTCCAGATCCATTTCTTGCTTTACCTGATCTCTGAATCACAGTGAGGACTGGCCTTCCTGTGTTAGCTGGCTTCCTGATGTGTTTGGCTAAGCAGGAAGAAAAAGAAGCCAAGTTAACTCTTGCTGATTCGCTTCCTCCTGCTTCAGGTGGAATCCTGGGCAACAGCTATTTCCTTCATGGCCCCTGCTGAGGCTGAGCATGTTTCCACCAGGTAACGCTAGTTCCTGGGCCCCTGTAGAACATTTTCCTCTCTCTGTCCCTTTAAACCAGTATTGTTGGTGGCTAATCTCTGGATTGCCCCTTCTAACACCTATGTAACTAATTCCCTGCATCAAACTTTGTATGTTTTACATATTTAGAGTATCTTCTGCAAGTCTGATGGGACCCCATTGGTATGGACAATGTATTGGTCAGTGTCATGGATAGGATATTGCTAGTTTAGACTGAAGGACCTCTCTTCTCATCCTGATCATTTCTAATTTTGCTGGCGAGAACCTAAAATTATTTTTTCATTTTAGCTTAATGCTTTGAATTCTGTCATTGATAATACCACCAAATATTTTTACATTTCAAATATAATCAAAGAACAGGGCTGGGCACGGTGGTGCATGCCTGTAATCCTAGCACTTTGGGAGGCAGAGGAGGGTGGATCACTTGAGCTCAGGAGTTCGAGACCAGTCTGAGCAATATGGTGAAACCCCATCTCTCCAAAAAAAAAAAAAAAAAAAAAACCCACAAAAATTAGCCAGGCATGTTGGCATATACCTGTAGTCCCAGCTACTTGTGGGGCTGAGGCAAGAGGATTGCTTGAGCCTGGGAGGTCAAGGCTGCAGTTAGCCAAGACAGCGCCACTTCACTCCAGCTTGGGTGACAAAGTGAGACCCTGTCTCCATATGTATACATATACATATATATGTATATATACTCAAAGAACAGTCTATTTCACTGGAAGGGCTAATTGTACCTGCAGCTTCTTTCTAGGGAAATCTTTAACAATGCAACATCCTTGGGTATCAGAATAAGTGGATATGTTTGTTCCTCTTGACTGGACCAGGTGAGTGCCATTGGCCCAAGAACAGCAAACTATTAACTGGCTGGCTTTCTATGAAGGAACCTGGAGTGAGAGCTTTGTCATCAGGTCCTTAGCAATAATCTATCTGGTGCTTGATCTATAGATTTATGGGGTCATTTGGTTGGTATTAGGAGCAAGGACAGAAAGTCACCCTGAGAGAAACAGAATCATAGAGAAAAGATACAATGTCAATAGCTGAGCATTTGGGAAATGTTGGCAAGTTCATGCAGCAGAGGGGATGCTTTATTTGTGCTGAATCCTGAAGAAGTTTCCAGTTCAGAAACCACAGTATTAATTCTGTCCAGTTTAGCTGTATTCAGATGCCCATTATTCCTGTGTGATCCAGTGATCTTGCCGTTTTCTGTTTTCCTGGTTGGCTGAGATTTGTGGCTAAGATTAATCTTTATTTTCCTTTTTTTAAAATTATTATCAGAAGCCCTAGAATCATCTTTATTTTATTTTTAAAAATTTCCCTGAGTATCTTTTTAGTAAACCATCTACTATTTGATACAATTGAGTGTGCTTATGTTTCTTGCAACTGATATAAAAACCTAAAACAGGCCGGGCATGGCGGCTCACACCTGTAATCCAAGCAGTTTGGAAGCCAAGGCAGGCAGATCACCTGGGGCCAAGGCCGGGAGTTCAAGACCAGCCTGATCAACCTGGTGAAACCTATCTTAAAAAAAAAAAAAAAAAAAAAAAAAAAAACCTAAAACAGTTTTTAAGGCATCTTTAGATTTTTTTTCATCTTTTTTTTTTTTTTTGTGAGACAGAGTCTTACTCTGTTGCCCAGGCTGGAGTGCAGTGGCGTGATCTTAGCTCACTGCAACCTCCGCCTCCCAGGTTCAAGCAATTCTCCTGTCTCAGCCTCTGAGTAGCTGAGACTATAGGCGCGTGCCACCATGTCTGTCTAATTTTTGTATTTTTAGTAGAGACAGGTTTCACAATGTTGACCAGGCTGGCCTTGAACTCCTGACTTTAGGTGATCTGCCCACCTAGGCCTCCCAAAGTGCTAGGATTAGAGGCACGAGCCACCCCTCCTGGCCAATTTTTTCCATCTTATCTACTCTGTAAATCTATGAGAAACAGGGTAGAAGTTATTACTACCTTTTTTTTTTTAAGACATTTAAACTTCAGATTAGCTAATTAAATTGCCCAAGGTTACTGGACTAAGTGACAAAGCTAGGAGTACTGTCCAGGGATTTTGATTTTTGTGTCAGATACCCACTAGCCTACTCTTTTGTTTTTTTCCTTAATTTTTTTTATATATATCCACCCAACATCGAGCCACTACCCTACTCTTCTTTAAACCCTGTAAACACAGAAGCACACACATATCATCGGTGATTTATTTAGTAGGAAAATAGATGTTCAGATATAACTAGGTATCAGATGTTCACTACTAGGTATCCAAGTGTCCTTTCACTTACATGAGAAATTTACATTTCTCATGGTTTTCCTGTTTTACAGAGGAAAGATCAAGTTGAATCATAATAGGCAGATAGATATTCCACAATTGAGCACCAGAGAAACCCGTTAATTTATTCAGAAACGTTCATTGGGAAACTACTATGTGGTGAAAACTTGCTAAGTACTAGGGATACAAAGGTGAATAAAGCATCATCTCTTGCCCACAAGAAATTTTCAGCCCAAAGTGGGAGATATATAAAAAGCAAATAAATAACAGTATAACACAAGGAGGGTAACAGAAGTATGGGCAAATCACAGATATACACCAGGTGAAAACTGATGAGCTCTATGGGTATGTGTGACAGGGAAACCCGTCTGGAAGAAATAACATGTGATATGAGTTTGAAAAGTTGAATGGCAATATCAATACTTAATTGCAGAAAGGGAAAGGCTCCAAAGATATTTTTTTAAACACTTAAAATGGAAGAAGAAAATAAGGAGGGGTGATGGCCTAAACACCAAGGGAGATGGTTTTAAGGAAAGCTAGGTGAACAATATAAAAAACAGTATCTGTTAAATAACATGTTTACTAAGACATGGCCAATGGACCTGGTAGGTAGGAGATTCTTGGTAATTTTTCCAGGGCCATTTTCTTTTTTATAATTTTTCTTCTTTTTTATTTTTATTTTTTAAGATGGGGTTTCACCATGTTGGTCAGGTTGGTCTTGAACTCGCGGCCTCAGGTGATCCGCCCGCCTTGGCCTCCAAAGTGCTTGGATTACAGGCGTGAGCCACCACGCCGGCCCCCAGGGCCATTTTCAAAAGGAGGAAGTGAAAACTAAACAAGAATGCAATGGGATCCAGAATAAAATTCGGAGTTTAAAATAGAGGTATCAGGCTGGGCACAGTGGCTCAGTCCTGTAACCCCAGCACCTTGGGAGGCTGAGGTGGGCAGATCACCTGAGGTCAGGAGTTTCAGACCAGCCTAGCCAACATGGCAAAACCCCGTTTCTACCAAAAATACAAAAATTAGCCAGGCATGGTGGCGGGTGCCTGTAGTCCAAGCTGCTTAGGAGGCTGAGGCACGAGAATCACTTGAAGCCAGGAGAAGTAGGTTGCAGCGAGCCGAGATCTTGCCACTGCACTCCAGCCTGGGTGACAGAGTGAGACTGTCTAAAAAAAAAAAAAAAAAATCAATAAATAAAGGCCCAGCACAGTGGCTAACGCCTGTAATCCCAGTGCTTTGGGAGGCTGAGGTGGGTGGATCACGAGGTCAGGAGTTATAGACCAGCCTGGCCAACATGGTGAAACCCTGTCTCTACTAAAAATACAAAAAATTAGCTGGGCGTGGTGGCATGTACCTGTAATCCCAGCTACTTGGAAGACTGAGGCAGGAGAATCACTTGAACCCAGGAGGCGGGGGTTGCAATGAGTCTCGACCATGCCACAGTGCACCAGCCTGGGCAACAGAGTGAGACTCTGTCTCAAAATAAATAAATAAATAAATAATAATAAATTAAATAGAGATATCAAATGAGGACTGGGTTTTAAGAATCCCAGAGATGAATAAAAATTGCGCCAGTACTCTTCTCTAAAGTTGAAAAAGTGTTAGAAAACATAAAATAACATGGGAAATAAGTAGAATTTTGGAGAAGAATGTCTGAGAAACTAACCTGAATTGAAGAATCTCTGATTACTGCAATTTTCTAGCATGCTGTTTAGTAGATAAAGAACCATAAGTGGCCTATTTGTCCTTCTCCCTTTCCCACCTTCAAATCTGTATACATATATTGTATGGGCCATTTTCTGTCTCCTTCTTAGAGTGCACAGTGAAGAGTATAATTCCTATCAGCATCTATGATCAGTGATGATTTGATAGATGGTTAGGTACAGAAAGCATGAACTATGGATTCAGACTATCTTGATCTGAATCCTATTTCCACTTTCTATGTGATCTTGCATAAATTACTTAAGTTCTTTGTTTTTCACTTTCCTCATCTGTAAAGCAAGGATAATGACAATATCTACTTCATAGGGTTACTGTTACAACAGGAAAAAAATTCTTAAAACTGTGCCTGGCACATATAAATTGTTATATGTAGTAGCTGTTTATTAGTGGTAGAATTACTTGTGGGAACAATAATACAGAATATTTGAAACTTGAATTATGTTGGAAGATGAAGGACTTTTTAAAAATTGTGAACACTTGAAGCACAACTCTAAATAGTTTTTGTAAAAGTGAATGTATTGCCTCATGTAATGATGTTGGATTATTTGGGCTGGGAGAGATTTGTTCTCTCTGCAGCTCTTGGGACTATATGCCACTTTGTCTGATGACATCCTTTTCTTCTGTAGCAGAAAAGAGAGGAATGATATGGCTGACAGGCCCAGACCTACTTTGTTATAGTTCATAGTGCAAAAACAAGAGAGACTTCCTACCCTCATCCTTGTCTTCAGCACAAGCAGGAAGTTCAGGATAAGAAGTGACTGGCTGGGCCTGTGTCACGTGCCAAGCTTGTGGTTGGGGAAATAGGCCCCTTGATTAATAACTCCACCAAGACCACATGAAAGCAGACGAGGGCCAGGCAGATAAAGCTCTGCTTTTTATCATATACTATAGTGCCTCTTTAAATCATATGCTCACCACATTTTGCCTATTAGATATGATGTATGGGCTGGGTGTGGTGGCTCACACTTATTATCCTAGCACTTGGGGAGGCTGAGGCAGGAAAATCGCTTGAGCACAGGAGTTAGAGACCAGCCTGGGGAACATGGTGAAACCTCACCTCTACTGAAAATACAAAAATTAGATGGGTGTGGTAGCAGGCACCTATAATCCCAGTTACTCGGGAAGGTGAGGCAGGAGGTTTGAACCCAGGAGGCAGAGGTTGTGGTGAGATAAGATGAGATCGTGCCACTGTACTCCAGCCTGGGAAACAGAGCAAGACTCTATCTTAAAAAAAATAAAATAAAATAAAATAAATCACTGCAACCTCCACCTCGTGGGTTCAAGCGATACCCCACCCCTGCCTCAGTCTCCCTAGTAGCTGGGATTATGGGCACTTACCACCACCACTGACTAATTTTTTTTTTTTTTTTTTTTTTGAGCCTGGCTTTGTTGCCCAGGCTGGAGTACAATGGCACAATCTTGGCTCACTGCATCACTGCAACATCCAAACCCCGGATTCAAGTGATTCTCCTGCTGCAGCCTCCTGAGTAGCTGGGATTACAGACATGTGCCACCATGCCTGGCTAATTTTTGTATATTTAATAGATACAGGGTTTTACCATGTTGGTCAGGCTGGCTCGAACTCCTGACCTTGAGATCCACCCACCTCAGCTTCCCAAAGTGCTGGGATTACAGGCGTGAGCCACTGTGCCTGGCCATAACCGACTAGTTTTTAGTAGAGATGGGGTTTCATCATGCTGGCCAGGCTGGTCTCGAATTCCTACCTGCCTCAGCCTCCCAAAGTGCTAGGATTACAGGCGTGAGCCACTGCATCCAGCTAGCAACTAATCTTAATTGAGTGCTGAGGATGTATCAGGCATTGTTCTAAATGTATTAACTCATTTAAATTCTTACAACAGCTTTATAAATTAGTGTTATTATTTTATCATCATTTTACAAATGAGAAAATGTAGGAAACAGAAAGATTAAGTTACCGACCAGTGGTCACTCATCAAAACTGTGGTAGAGCTGGAAATTGAGCTTGGCAATCTGCTGCAGGATCTGGACTGTGAGGTCGTCCTGCTAAAGAGTAGGAGGAAAAATCACCCAATATTGTTGAATATGCAAAAACATATGTTCACGTATACTCAGAGGAGATTTTAGAATCAATTCAAGAAATCAGTTTGGTTTTGACCTTCGTAAAAGATTGCAGACTCAGAAATGTTTATTGGGCTAGGTGCAGTGGCTCATGTCAATAATCTCAACACTTTGAGAGGCAGAGGCCAGAGGATTGCTGGAGGCCAGGATTTGGAGACCAGCCTGGGCAACATACTGAGATCCCTGTTTCTACAAAAAATAAAAATAAAAAAAATCACCCAGGCACAGTGGCGTGTACCTGTAATCATAGCTACTCTGGAGGCTAAGGCAGGAGGATCACCTGAATCCAGGAATTTGAGTCTGCAGTGAGCTATGACCGTGCTACTGCATTGCAGCCTAGGTGACAGAGTGAGACCGTGTCTCTAAAAAATAAATAAAATAAATGAATGTTTATTGAAGGTCAGAGTAAATTTAAAAAAAATTCATCAGTGTTCTAAATTACCCAAAGAATATATGGGATACAACGTATTTCAATACCCTAGGAAAATAGCCACAAAAAGAAGCACATTCTTGGGTATTAACCAAGAGTTTACTTGTATTAAAAACAACCTTATCTACTGAACAATTGGAGACTCTCTCTCTGTAGGCTGAGAGTAAGCAGTGGGCCAAGCTTAAATCAGCAGCTCTTGTTCATAAGGAGATCATGAAGGGTGGGCATGGTGCTGGCTCACACCTGTAATCCCAACACTTTGAGAGGCCAAGGTGGGAGGATCGCTGGAGCTTAGGAGTTCAACACCAGCCTGGGCAACATGGCGAGATCCTATCTAGAAAAAAAAAAAAAAAAAAAAAAGGAGATCCTGAGATCCAGCAACTTTGGACACTTATTTCTTCTCTCAGGGGTTTACGTGATGTGTCCTTCATTCCTTTCTTCTACACAGTTGCCACCATAACATCTACGGTTCTCCTCACAAGGCTGTCTGAGAAACCATCACTTCAGCCTTCTCTAACCATCCTCAATGACCTTAGAAAAAAAGCCCAGAGGCCCTTTTCTTTTTTAAGGAATCACTGTTAATTGCTATGGGGAAACAAACTTGTAGGAAAAAGAAATAGACAAAAATGGGGAAGCAACAAATAATCACAAAACGTAAACGAGTTCTACAATTTTTTTCCTAATATTTTAACAAAATGAGTCAGTAGACTGGGGCTAAACTAGTTTTATAATAGTCCTACCTTGAATTTGCTTTTTGCTTAATTGTTGTTATATTTTGAGCACTCATACGCTGGGCAGTGTCTGAGTAATTTTATTTATCCTAGCTTCTCATAACATCCTTGTGAGGTAGGCACAGTCAGCATCATATTTCATATGAGGAAACACACAGAAGGGTTGGCTACTTGCCCAAGGTGACAATGAATAAATAGTAAGAGTCATGATTCAAACTGCAGCTGCCTAGCTCTGAAGCCTACTCTCTGGACTCCTGCACTATATGGCTACTCTGGTGTGGTCAAATCAGGACAGATGTTTGTCAAGTGGAAGTGGGTAACAATTCGGGGCACTGAGTGGAAGCATAGCTTAAGGGCTGACTGTTCTGCCAGGCTCTCCTTAGCAGAATACTTGGCAAGTGTAATCACCTGGGATTACACTGCCTGGCGACTGCTCCTCAGCTCTGGAGATTCGTAAACTGGATTTTCTCCATTACCCAGATATGAAGAGTGTCTTGAAGGCAATTCATACTGAACAAACTCAGGACACTAATGTACTGGCCATAATGTCATAAGGCATTTCTCTTTCCAGTGTCTGGAAACTCTTACCGCTCTCTGGGCTCTCTCTTCCTACCATCAGGGACACTGGAAAACCAGAGCGTTTGCTAGTGAGAGTGGAATTGTAGCAAGGGAAGTAGAAAATTTGAGAGGTAAGCCAGGCATGGTGGCTCATGCCTGTAATCCCAGCACTTTGGGAGGCTGAGATGCACAGATCACCTCAGGTCAGGAGTTTGAGACCAGCCTGACCAACATGGAGAAATCCCATCTCTAATAAAAATAAATACAAAATTAGCTGGGCATGGTGGCACATGCCTATAATCCCAGCTACTCGGAAAACCGAGGCAGAAGAATCCCCTGAACCCAGGAGGCGGAGGTTGCGGTGAGCCGCGATAGCGCCATGGCACCCAGCCTGGCTAACAAAGCAAAATTTTCAAAAGAAAAGAAAAGAAAAGAAAATTTGAGAGGTAATACGGGTTGAGTATCCCTAATCTGAAAATCCAAAATCGAAAATATTCCAAAATCTGAAACATTTTCAGTACTGACAAGATGCCATAAGTGAACCATTCTACACCTGATCTGTAGTCAAAATGCAGACACACGACACAGTTTAATCAGTGTCTTCAGAGGAAACAAGACCCTCCCACTTGTGTAAATTTACTTTTGTATAAATAAGTGTCAGAAAATTACTGTTTACCAATAGCATATAAATTCTGAGTCAGAAATGATGGTGATGCCAAGTAAACACATATTGTCCACACGGGTAACCAAGACAGTGACACCTTTCCTTTCTGACAGTTCAGTGTACACAAACTTTGTTTCATGCACAAAATTATTTAAAATGTATAGAATTAACTTCAGGCTCTGTGTATAAAGTGTATATGAAACACAGATGAGCTGAGCACCATGGCTAGCTCCTACAGTCCCAGTTACTCCGGAGGCAGAGACCAGAAGATCCCTTGACACCAGGAGTTCAAGGTCAGCCTGGGCAATATAACAAGACCTCATTTCTAAAAAAATTTTAAATTAGCCAGATGTGGCAGCTTGCACCTGTAGTCCTAGCTACTAGGAGGCTAAGGCAGGAGGACCATTTGAGCCCAAGAGCCCAAGAATTTGAGGCTGCAGTGAGCTATGGTCATGCCATTGCACTCCAGCTTGGTTGACAGGTTTTTTTTTCTCTAAAAAAAAGGATAAGAAGAAGCAGAAAGAAAAGAAAAGAAACATAAATGAATTTCACATTTAGTCTTAGGTCTCATCACTGAGAGATCTCATTATGTATATACAATTTTTTTTTTTTTTTTTTTGAGACAGAGTCTCACTGTGTCGCCCAAGTTTGAGTGCAGTGGTGCAATCTCAGCTCACTGCAACCTTCGCCTCCTGGGTTCAAGCAATTCTCCTGCCTCAGCCTCCTGTGTAACTGGGACTACAGGCACCCATTACCACACCCGGCTAATTTTTTTTTGTATTTTTAGTAGAAATAAGGTTTCACCATATTGGTCAGGCTGGTCTCAAACTCCTCAGCCTCCCAAAGTTCTGGGATTATAGGCGTGAGCCACTGTGCCCAACCCAAATATTTTAAAATCCATAAAAATCACAATCGAAAGCATTTCTAATCCCAAGCATTTTGGTCTCCAGTTTTTTGTTTGTTTGTTTGTGAGACGGAGTCTCACTCTGTCGCCCAAGTTTGAGTGCAGTGGTGCAATCTCAGCTCACTGCAACCTTCACCTCCTGGGTTCAAGCAATTCTCCTGTCTCAGCCTCCCGAGTAGCTGGGATTACAAGCATGTGCCACCATACCCAGCACATTTTTTTTGTATTTTTAGTAGACACAGGGTTTCACCATGTTGGCCAGGCTGGTCTGGAACTCCCGACCTCAAGTATTCCACTCCCCTTGGCCTCCCAAAGTGCTGGGATTACAGGCGTGAGCCACCGTGCTGCCATATTCACCCAATTCTCTCTTCCTCCCCTCTCACTGAACTGTCTTCCCCCTACTGGCACTTAAAACTTTGAGGCATGAAATCAGATCAAATATTTATTTATTTATTTATTTATTTGAGGCAATGTCTCACTCTGTCGCCCAGGCTGGAGTACAGTGGCATGATCATGGCTCATGGCAGCCTCCCGGGCTTCTGGGCCCAAATGATCCTCTTACCTAAGATGCCCAAATAGCTAGGACTATAGTTGTGTGCACCACACCTGGCTACATTTTTAATTTTTTATTATTTGTAGAGAGGGGTCTTACTGTGTTGCCCAGGCTAGTCTTGAACTCTTGGCCTCAAAGAGTCCTCCCACTTCAGCCTTTCAAAGCACTGGGATTGTAGACAATAACCACTGTGCCTAGCTAAAGTACTTCCTATAAACTCTTTTTGACTAGTTAATAAACGCTTATCTCAATAGGAAAAATCTTAAGAATCGAGAATCTTCATTATTGTTTTTTGACTGCATTCTTTGAACATTGAGTATATAATTTTTTTTTTCATTTCTTTCTCTTTTCTTTTTGATATTTAGGTGTCCAAAAGCAAAAAGGTTTTTAATTCTTTTTTACCTTTTACCTCTATCACACCTGGCTAATTAAGTAATATTTTTCTTCTTTTGTAGAGACAGGGTCTTGCTGTGGTGACCAGGCTGGTTTTTTTTTTTTATTTTTTTTGAGACAGAGTTTCGCTCTTGTTACCCAGGCTGGAGTACAATGGTGCGATCTCGGCTCACCGCAACCTCCGCCTCCTGGGTTCAACCAATTCTCCTGCCTCAGCCTCCCGCGTAGCTGGGACTACAGGCACGTGCCACCATACCCAGCTAATTTTTGTATTTTTCGTAGAGACGGGGTTTCACCATGTTGACCAAGATGGTCTCGATCTCTTGACCTCGTGATCCACCCACCTCGGCCTCCCAAAGTGCTGGGATTACAGGCGTGAGCCACCGCGCCCAGCCCCAGGCTGGTTTTAAACCTCTGATCTCAAACAATCCTCCAGTCTTAGCCTCCCAAAGGGCGGGGATTACAGGCATGAGCCACTGCAGATACTACGTTTTTTTTTTTTTGGCTGGTTACCTATAAACCTCAAAATCTCTTGAGTTTCATTATATTCCTCCAAATATTGTTTGATTCTTCTGCAAACACTAATAAAGGTAACTTTAGAATTATCTAGACTTATTTGGAGTTAATGTTCTACCTTTCAGAAAGATCCCAAAGTTCTCTATAATGTGTACTGCTGTTATTATTTTATGTAGGCACACTGCATTTCCTTAGTGCCTTTCATCTATGGATCATAAAGTGCACAGCAAACGTTAATTAATTCTTACAACAACTTCGTGAACTATAATTTTTATGTGTATATAGTAAATGAATCACCCAAAGACCAGCAAAACACAGCCTTTGTGAGGGAAGACTAGGCTTGGCACAACTTAATGCATAAACAACCTGTTCAAATAGTTTGGGTCAGGAAAGCAGACATTATTTTTCACTTAACTAAAACCACCAATGGAGTTTCAGTAAGAAAATGATTATCCAAATAATGACTTACCTATGTGTCCACAAGCAACACTTGGACTTTTGAAACAAACACCATCAGAAGAAGAAGGAGGCGTTAGAGTCTGTTAATAGCTACACCTTCAATCTTATTGTCACTCCCAAAACAAGTACATTGGCAACAAGGAAGCAGTCCTAGTCATTGACTTCAGCTTTGATTTAGTATCAGTTAAAGAAAGTGAGCCACAGGCTGACTCATCAGCACTCTGCTTCCTACCTACATTCTCCTGAGTTTCTCTCACTCAGGCGTGTAGCAGGCCAAAGCCTATCTAGCAGAAAAGAGATTATATCACTATTGTGTTTTAAGCTGCTCTCTTTAACAAAAACACAATCAGAAATATAATTTATAAAGGAAAATATTTACAAGAAAATGGCCTCCTTTTTTTCTAAGTTGACTCACTGAAACATCAAGAATATGTACCAAGAAATGCTTTGCTCAGGGAAACTGATTTAAAACGTTTTCTTTTACTGGGAGCTCATCTTTATTCTAACTTTATATTTCAAATATACATAGATAGAATGATATAATAAATTCCTTCATGAGCTCTAGAAAGAAGGGAAAAAAAAAAGAATAATATAATAAAAACCTCAGAGCCAGATGCAGTGGCTCATGCCTGTAATCCCAGCACTTTGCGAGGCCAAGGCGGGTGGATTACCCGAGGTCAGGAGTTCGAGACCAGCCTGGGCAACATGGTGAAACCCCATCTCCACTAATAATACAAAAATTAGCCAGGTGTGGTGACACACCCCTGTAATCCCAGCTACTCAGAAGGCTGAGGCACAAGAATTGCTTGAACCCAGGAGGCGGAAGTTGCAGTGAGCTGATTTCACACCACTGCACTCTACCTGGGCGATAGAGTAAGACTCTGTCTAAAAAAAAAAGAATTAAGAAAAACTTCGGGTACAAAAACAAAACAAAAACCTCAGGTACTCATCACTCACCGCTAGCAATTATCTCAGCTCCTCTTACTCGAACATTGTCATGTAATATACACTGCGGAAATTCTCAGTCCATTGGTTTGACAATAGCACAGTTACTTCAAAGGGTCCCATGGAATCCTGAAAACTAAATTTTATTTTTATTTTTATTTATTATTATTATTTTTTTTGACAAAGTCTTGCACCGTCACCCAGGCTGGGGTACAGTGGCGCAATCTCGGCTCACTGCAACCTCCGCCTCAGCTGATCAAGTGATTCTTGTGCCTCAGCCACATGAGTAGCTGGGATTACAGGTTTGCACCACCACATCTGGCTAATTTTTGCATTTTTAGTAGAAATGGGGTTTTACCATGTTGGCCAGGCCAGTCTTGAACTGCTGACCTTAAGTGATCTACCTGCTTCAACCTCCCAAAGTGCTGGGATTATAGGTGTGAGCCACTGTGCCCGGCCAACAAACAATAATTTGTGGACCTACTCCTCCAAGTTACTGCCCAATATTAGTCCCAGAAACAATCTCCTCTCTCTCTCTTTTTTTTTTTTTAGCCATTTTACCTGTTTCTTTATAATTTATGTCCATATGCTTGATAATATCTTTATAAAGCTGCCTCTTGATTTATCACTTTTAGAAATCATCAGTTGACTTCCTGGCATAGTAGAAAGGGTTTATTTGTTCAGTAAATAATAATTGAACAGCTACTATATGACAAATTCTACTGTATGTGCTGGGGGTTTGAGAGGCACAAAACAGACAACTCCTTCATTTTGTGGAACTTGCAGTCAAGTGGATTAGACCCTTTTACAATCCTTCCATCCACCTTTCCATAGTTCTATTATAATGATGTAGTAATTTTAGTTAAATTAATAATCTGTGTTTGTCTATGTAGATATTGTTCACTGTGGTGCTCCAAACTGTGCTATAATTGTATTTCTTCTTTCTGCAACTCTTGAAAACCTTAGACCATTTGAGCTGCTATAACAAAATACCACAGCCTGAGTAATTTATGAACAGTAGATATTTTTCTCTCGCAGTTCTGGAGGCTGGAAGATCAAGGTCAAGGCATTCAGCATCTTGTGAGGGTCTTCTTGCTGCATCCTCACATGGCAGAAGGAAGGCAGAAGGGCAAAAAGAGCTGAACTCTGTGTGAAGCTGCTTTTTTATGAAGACCCTAATCCCATTCACAAAGGAGGTGCTCTCAAGAGCTAATTGCTTCCCAAAGGCCCCACCTCTTAATAATGCGTTGGAAATTAAGTTTCAACATGAATTTTGGGGCACACATTCACAATATAGCAAGTCGTCAACAACCTAATTAGAATCGCAATCCATTTTCCACTAGTTTACCTTCAAATGTTTATATATGTCAGAAAAGTAATCTTTTTTTATCTTCTTTTTTTGAGATAGATTCTTGTTATGCTGCCTAGGCTGGAGCGCACTGGCTATTCAAAGGAGCAGTCATAGCTCACTGCGCCTCTAACGAGTCCTATCCTTCTGCCTCCACCTCCTTAATTGCTAGGACTGTAGACACATGCCACCACACCTGGCTGTGGTCAGTTTTCTTGTCTACTTAGAGCCTCATATATGGAAACTGCTGTCTTGTTTCTGTTTGTATTGATTCATCTCTAGGCCTGCTTCTTTGCTATGGCATTGTACTATTTCCTAGACTCCATGTTTTTCTCTGTCTTGGTCTATATTCCTTTTTTATTGAAGTGTATTCTTTTTTTTTTTTTTTTTTTTTGAGACGGAGTTTAGCTCTTGTTGCCCAGGCTGGAGTGCAATGGTGCGATCTCGGCTCACCGCAACCTCCGCCTCCTGGGTTCAAGCAATTCTCCTGCTTAGCCTCCCGAGTAGCTGGGACTACAGGCACGTGCCACCATGCCCAGCTAATTTTTGTATTTTTAGTAGAGACGGGGTTTCACCATGTTGACCAGGATGGTCTCGATCTCTTGACCTCGTGATCCACCTGCCTCGGCCTCCCAAAGTGCTGGGATTACAGGCGTGAGCCACTGCGCCCAGCCTTGAAGTGTATTCTTAATGGAAGCCAGAGAAAGATAGAAATAAATTTTCTGGGTCCTTGAATACATGAAAATGTCTTCAATCTATCTTCCAGTTTGAAAAGTATTTTTTTTTCCTCAGAATTCTGAAAGCATTGCTTCAGTTATCTTCTAGCATTCAGTATTGATGAAAGAATTCTGATACCATTCTCTTTCTTGCTCCTTTGAATAGGATCCATTTTTCCTTTCTGGAAGCTTTAGAATCGTCTCTTTATCTATGGAGTTTTAAAATTTCACAACGGCAAATCCTTGTGTGAATTACTTTTGTCAGTCATTGCTCAAGGTATTTGGGGTTTTTCCATTTGCAGACTACTGTCTTTTGGGTCTGGGCAATTTCTAGTATTATTTCTTTGATAATTCCTCTCTATTTACTCTTTACTTTTTCTCTTTTCTACACTTTGTTTTCTGAGATATTTCACTTTCTCTTTTAACCTGTCTAATCATATTATTCTTTACAAGGGTCCCCAGGCCCCAGGCAGTGGACTGGTACTGGTCTGTGGCCTGTTGGAAACCAGGGTACACAACGGGTGAGTGGTTGGCAAGTGAGCATTACTGCCTGAGCTCAGATCAGTGGCAGCATTCAATTCTCATAGGAGCACAAACCCTACTGTGAACTGCACATGTGAGGGATCTCGGTTGTGTGCTCCTTATGACAATCTAATGCCTGATGATCTAAGGTGGAACAGTTTCATCCTGAAACCGTCCCCCCCAACCCCCCCACCACTGTCCATGGAAAAATTGTCTTCCACAAAACCAATCCCTGGTGACTGCTACTTTAAGCAATCACATTTTTAATTTCTAAAATATATTTTGTGCTCTCTGCTTATTTATTTTTTCTTTTTATTATTTTATTTTATTTTTTATACTCCAAGATCTGCGTATTTTTTAATAGCATTCTGTTTTCATTTTAAAATGAGTATCATATAATCTCTTACTTCTCCGGAGATTTTAGAGTTTTAAAAAGAGTTTCTTCTTTCTATGTTACCTCTGTTTTCCCTGGGTCCCTTTGTTCTGTTTATTTAGTTTAGGATGATTAGGTGGGAACCAGCCATTTCACTTGAAGGCCATCTTTTTTCAGGGGTTGTTCAGTTTTTGCTCTGTGGAATAAATTATCTTTTAATTTTAGCGGGGTCTTAGGTACGAGAGGAGATAATTTCATGTGGTCAATCTGCCATCTTCAACCAGAATCTGCGAGAGAAATAGAAGGGCTTTCACATATACAATCTTTAGACTACTCTTGATGATTGTAATTAGCAGGAATATCAAGACTTATAGAAATAGTCTTTAAATTTCACTTTTTTTCCTTTACTTTCTTTTTTTTTTTTGAGATGGAGTCTGTCACTCAGGCTGGAATGAAGTGCCCCAATCTTGGCTCACTGCAGCCTCCACCTCCCAGGTTCAAGCGATTCTCCTGCCTCAGCCTCCAGAGTACCTGGAATTACAGGCATGTGCCACCATGCCTGGCTAATTTTTGTACTTTTAGTAGAGCAGGGGGTTTTACCATGTTGGGCAGGCTGATCTAAATTTCACTTTTTAATAACTTTCTCAATTGGACAGGGGATGGCAAAATAAAGTCAAGGTTGTAAGTTTGCTCTCTATGGAGTTTAATTAAACTTACTTAATTTCATGGACTCCATCTTCTCCCCTAATTCACAGAGAAGGTCAAGAATGTTATTTTGAGAAGCCATAAATGTTATTTTGCGTAGCTATCAGCCGCTGTAAAATGAAAGCTGGAATATTCCTTGTCAATTTTATAGGCAAGAAATAATCCAGCTTTCATTTTACTGCTGCTGTTAGGACTCTATGTCCTTATGAAATTCTACAACATGTTACTACAGGAACATGAAAGGAACAAAAAATACTGGCAAATTAAAGGAAAATAGAAAAATAGTACAGACATATCATTATACATCAATTCACTTCTGCTGGGGGAGAAAATCAGCTCATTTCTCTTAGGTGATCTCCCCAGAAGCTGACTTTTAGATGGAGATTGGTAACACAAAGGCTTTTTGTTGATGTTGTTGTTATTTGAGACAGAGTCTCACCCAGGCTGGAGTATAGTGGTGCCATCTCGGCTCACTGCAACCACCACCTCCCAGCGATTCTCTGCTTCAGCCTCCCCAGTAGCTGGGACTACAGGCATGCACCACCACAATCAGCTAATTTTCGTATTTTTAGTAGAGATGAGGTTTCACCATGTTGGCCCGGTCAGTCTTGAACTCCTGGCCTCAAGTGATCCGCCTTCCTCAGCCTGACAAAGTGCTTGGATTACAGGTATGAGTCACCGTGCCCGGCTTGTAAGAGAAAAGTTTATTGGGGAGTGCTCTGAGGGACAACACCTGTAAGGGATTAAGGGCAGGAGGAGAAGCTGACCTGTGATACAATCACAACAGAGGCCTCAGCTGATCCCACAGGAAGCTCTGGAACTGGGAATCCCTTCAGCGCTGTCTCACTTTGAGGCAAGAGGCCAGAGCTTTCTAACCTCACATTGACCAGTTGTTGGATAAAGCTACACCCAAGAAAGGACATGATCTTCTGAGGTCAGGACTTCAGTGAATTGCCTCTCTTCAGCTGACAGCAGTTTCCAGGGCTTTGCAGCTGTGATCCAGCAATCAATACACCTGGTGCTGGGGTGCAGCCCATGTAGCATCCACTAGAGCAGGGCTTCCCAACCCCTGGGCCACACAGCAGCAGGTGAGTGATAGGCAAGCGTCTGAAGCTTCACCTGTATTTACAGCCACTTTCCATCACTGGGAATTACTTCCTGAGCTCTGCCTCCTGTCAGATCAGCGGCAACATTAGATTCTCATAAGAGCGTGAACCCTATTGTGAACTGCACAAGCAAGGGATCTACGTTGGGCGCTCCTCATGAGAATCTAAGGCTGGGCGCTGTGGCTCATGCCTGTAATCCTACCACTTTGGGAGGCAGAGGCTGGCAGATCACAAAGTCAGGAGTTTGAGACCAGCCTGGGCCAACATGGTGAAACTCCGTCTCTACTAAAAATACAAAAAATTAGCTAGGTGTGGTGGCGGGCGCCTATAATCACAGCTACTCAGGAGGCTGAGGCAGGAGAATTGCTGGAACCCAGGAGACAGAGGTTGCAGTGAGCCAAGATCACCCAATTGCACTCCAGCCTGGGCAACAGAGCAAGACTGTCTCAGGGGAAAAAAAGAGAGAATCTAATGCCTGATGATCTGTCACTATCTCCTGTCACCCCTAGATGGGACGTTATGGTTGCAGGAAAACAGGCTCAGGGCTCCGACTGATTCTACATTATGGTGAGTTGTATAATCATTTCATTATATATTACAATGTAATACTAATAGAAATAAAGTGCACAACAAATGTAATGCGCTTGAATCATCTCTGCTGCTGCTGCTGGTTCACGGAAAAATCGTCTTCATGAAACTGGTCCCTGGTGCCAGAAAGGTTGGGGACTGTAGCACTAGACTACATGAAGTAGTACTTGATCTCTGGAAAGTTCATGAGCTGAAATATTGTATTTTTCTTTCATTTCTTCTAGAAACCTACGGGAGGAGAAAACAAATTATGTTTGAACCGAGAAGGAACAAATGAACTGTTTAGTCCATAAACTAGATAATTAGCATCCAAAAAACAGAATGAATTTTATTTCATGCTATTTTTGCTTTTTGGGCTTATTTCCATTTTTAGCAATCATTCTTAGGTTTTAAATGTGAAGCCAAAGTCAATATGTTTAAGTTTATAGGACTAAATCATGGGAACTTCAAAGACAATACAGGAGAAAGAAACATTTGGCATGTATTTTAACTTCAGTTAACAGGCATGGAAGTCATAATAAAAAATTCTAATGTTTTGCTCTGTATTTAGGGAGAAAGAGGAAATAATGACATAAGTATACTAAAATAGTTAAGTCTTAAAAGATATAGAGAAGTTCATGCCCAAACTTCTTGTAATCCTAGCACTTTGGGAGGATTGCTTGAGTCCAGGAGTTCAAGACCAGCCTGGGTAACATAATGAAACCCCTATCTCTAAAAAAGGAAAACAAAAATTAGCTGGGCATGGTGGTACTCAGGAGGCTGAGGTGGGAGGATCTCTTGAG
The DNA here is from genome assembly GCA_004027835.1 of Alouatta palliata. Taxonomy (NCBI): domain Eukaryota; kingdom Metazoa; phylum Chordata; class Mammalia; order Primates; family Atelidae; genus Alouatta; species Alouatta palliata. Next base: position 40,730 of record PVKV010018247.1, read on the forward strand.
CCTAGGAAGTTGAGGCTGCAGTGGGCCAAGATTGTGCCACTGCACTCCAGCCTGAGAAACAGCGAGATCCTGTCTCAAAAATAAATAAATAAACAAACATAGAGAACAAAACTTTTATTATTACATTAAAGTATTTCCACCTTCAACCTGATCCACAGTTTGTTTATTTTCTCTCTGTCTTTTATTCTCCACCTGTCTCCAACTTAGGGTTTATGTATGTTATTTTATGTCTAATAATTACATTATATTTCTTGGAAAAGGTAGGGAAATTTAGTAACTTTTTTTTTTTTTTTGAGATGGGGAGTCTCACTCTGTTGCTAAGGCTGGAGTACAGTGGCATAATCTCGGCTCACTGCAACCTCTGCCTCCCAGGTTCAAGTAATTCTCCTGCCTCAGCCTCCCCAAGAAGCTGGGACTACAGGCACTCACCACCACACCGCGCTAAATTTTTTTTTTTTTTTTTTTTTTGTATTTTTAGTAGAAACAGTTTTTACCATGTTGGCCAGGCTGGTCTTGAAGTCCTGACCTCAGGTGATCCACCCACCTCGGCCTCTCAAAGTGCTGGGATTACAGGTGTGAGCCACCGTGCCTGGCAATAATATCTTTTAATACCTTTTGTTGTTGTCAAAAAATCAGATTTAATATTTTCTAAGCAAAGATATGTTAAAGTCATTCAAGACAAAAAACTAAGGAAAATGATGATTTGAAACTTTAATTCTTCTCTCTTAAGTTTCAAATCTGCGGAAAACAGAGGTAAAAGAAGAGAGAGGAACTTCACAGCCTAAGAATCAATTGGCCATTGTGGTTGGGATACTGAAGAACATTAATCAAATAACCCAAGACTTTTAAAGAGGGAGGGAGCAAGTTTTCGTTTGGTGGTGACATAATTGGATTCAGTATGACAAGATGCATTATGAAGCCAAGGGGCGGCTGAGTCATGTATTGGAACAACAGAGCTTCGCTTCCAACAGGCAGCTGGATTTAGAGTCAGGTGGGAATTGAGAACAAAGGCAGCTGGTTTCTCTGTGTCATAATCAAGGCTCCGAAATGGTGTGGGGAGTGGGGCGGCTTCAACGTCATTTCAGAGAATCTCAGAAAACTTTTCCTGGAGATTAGGCTCATTCGGTTGAATTCTGTTCCGTACGCTCAGTCGTTCCTGTCATTGTGTCAAAGAGGACTCCATCAACTGTGAAATCTTGGACTGATAAAACTCAAAAGGTACTTTCAGATAGGCAATGAAAAATAAGCCTTCCTCCTCTGTCCTCTGACTTCCACATTCCTTTCCCAAAGGCAAAACTTTTTTTCCAGTTTCTGGAGTATTTATTTGCCTCTAAAATATTCTAATGTGTAGGTTTTAAAAATATACACTTTATATTTTTGCAGCCACAACCTCCTTAGTATCAATATACATGTAATGGCTTTGTTTTAGAAAATGAATTTAGTGTTAAGAGTTTATAATAAACCTCCTCTGCTGGGGCTTATCAATTGATTCCTACTTCTTTTTAAAGTGATTCTAAACAATGTGTGTGTCCTCAAATTTCTCCTGGGACAGAATTCTGTCGATTTTTAGGGGTTACACATTGCAGTTTCTCTGGGGGCTAGGCAGGAAATTGAAACATGTAAAATGGCTGGGAGGGAGGGGACAACAGGAAGTGGTGGGTCGTGTACAAACTGAAGAGCCTAAAGGTATTTCAAACGCCAAGGTTGTTATAGACATGGTACAACTAAACTACATAGTTGTGTGGCCCCTTATTATACAGTTCATTGTGAAAAATCACAGATACGTGTATCTATTATCAGCCTTCTACCTTGTCCATTTTTCCTAATTTTAAAAAAATTACCAAGGTCTGGCTGGGCGCAGTGGCTCATGCCTGTAGTCCCAGCACTTTGGGAGGCTGAAGGGGGCGGTTCACAAGGTCAGGAGATCAAGACCATCCTGGCTAATACAGTGAAACCCTATCTCTACTAAAAATACAAAAAATTAGCTGAATGTGGTGGCATGCACCTGTAGTCCCAGCTACTTGGAAGGCTGAGGCAGGAGAATCACTTGAACCTGGGAGGCAGAAGTTGCAGTGAGCTGAGATCTCACCACTGCACTCAAGGCTGGGCAACAAAGCAAGACTTTGTCTCAAAAAAAAAAAAAAAAAAAAAATTACAGATGTCACTTTAATAATTTCTTTAAAAAAAAAAATTACAGAAATCACTTCAATAATTTTAGAATCCTGATAGATAGTTTGGTTTGGTCCCAAGAGGTTTAAATGTAGTGTGGAAATATTGCTTTGATTTCGTAAGGTGGCCAGGCACGGTAGCTTACATCTGTAATCTCAGCACTTCAGTAGGCCAAGGCAGGAGGATAGCTTGAGCCCAGAAGTTCAAGACCAGCCTGGGCAACATAGTGAGACCCTGTCTCTACCCAAAAAAACAAACTAGCCAGGCATAGTGTTGTATACCTGTAGTCCCGGCTACTCAGGGGGCTGAGGCAGGAGGATCACTTCAGCCAGGGAAGTCAAGGCTGCAGTGAGCTGTGATTGAACTACCACACTTTAGCCTGGGCGGCAGAGCAAGATTTTGTCTCAAAAAAAAAAAAAAAAAAAAAAAAAACTTCATGAGGTCAAATCACAGAGTGCTTAAAGACGCAGGCCCTGAGTTCTGAGATCTGAATTTGAACTTTGGTGTAGACGTTGGCCAGATTGTTTCGAATGTTACATTAGATAAGTCAGGTTAAGTGCTTCATACTGATACCTACGTGGTACTCAATAAATGAGAGCAATTATTATTACTTAGAAAACCTTGGTACAATATTATACTCCTTGGACTTGAATTCCCTGTTAACTAGCTGTTTCCTACTTATTTTAATTCAAAGATCATTAAAAATCTTTTTCTATCACCTTAAATTTTTGTCTCCTTTATGCTAGAACCATTCCAATTCTTCTCTTCTGATTATATATTTTGAAGTATATAATACATTACTGTAAACTGTAGTCACCCTACTAATCTATCTAACAACAGGTCTTATTTTTTCTATCAAAATGTTTATTTGTACTCATTATTATCAGCTTCTTTCTCTTCATTCCCTTTTCCCACTACCCTTCCCAGCCACTAGTGACCATGAATCTACTCTCTTCATGAGATCCACTTCTTTAGCTTTCACATATAAGTGAGAACATGTGGTAATTGTCTTTCTGTGCCTGGCTTATTTCACTTAAGATAATGGCCTCTAGTTCCATCCGTGTTGCTGTAAATGACAAGATTTCATTCTTTTTATGGCTGAATAATATTCAGTTGTATATGTATATATCACATTTTCTTTATTCGTTTATTGATGACACTTGGGTGGTTTCATGTTTGGCTATTGTAAATAGTGCTGCAGTAAACATGGGAGTGCAGATACGTTTTCCATATGTTGATTTCCTTTCTTTTGGATATATATACTGAGTAGTGGAATTGTGGATCTTATGGCAATTCTAATTTAAGTTTTGTTGAGGAACTCCATGCTATTCTCCATGGTGATGGTACTAATTTATATTCCCACCAACAGTGTACAATGGTTTCCTTCTTTTTTTTCCTGACCTCAGATGATCCACCCGTCTCAGCTTCCCAAAGTTCTGGGATTACAGGCTTGAGGCACCTTTTCCCGCTGCCTGTCTTTTTGATAGAAACCATTTTAACTGGGGTGAGATGATGTCTCATTGAAGTTTTGATTTGCATTTCTCTGATAATTAATGATGTACAACATTTTTTCATATACCTGTTAGCTGTTTGTATGTCTTTTTTTGAGAAATGTCTATTCAGATCTTTATTTTTTCTTTTCTTTGAGACAAGTTTTCACTCTATTGCTCAGGCTGGAGTGCAGTGGCACAATCTCAGCTTACTGCAACCTCCACCTCCTGGGTTCAAGGGATTTTCCCACTTCAGCCTCTCAAGAAGTTGGGACTACAGGTTTGCCACCACAGCTGGCTAATTTTTGTATTTTTTTGGTAGAGACAGGGTTTTACCTTGTTGGTCAGACTGGTCTTGTACTCCTGGCCTCAAGCAATCCGCCCAATTGTCTTCTCAAAGTGCTGGGATTACAGGTGTGAGTCACCATACCTGACCTATTCAGATCTTTTTTTTTTTTGAGGCGGAGTTTTGATCTTGTTGCCCAGGCTGGAGTGCAATGGTGCGATCTCAGCTCACTGCAGCCTACACCTCCCATGTTCAAGTGATTCTCCTGCCTCAGCCTCCCGAGTAGCTGCGATTACGGGCATGAGCCACCATGCCTGGCTAATTTTGTATTTTTAGTAGAGACGAAGTTTCTCTATGTTGGCAGGCTGGTCTCAAACTCCTGACCTCAGGTGATCCATCCGCCTGGGCCTCCCAAAGTGCTGGGATTACAGGCATGAGACACTCACTGCGCCCGGCCACCCTATTCAGATCTTTTAACCACTTTTTAATCAGATTATTTCTTCTTTTGCTATTGAGTTATTAAAGCTCCTTGTATATTCTGGTTATTAGACCATTGTCAGATGGGTAGTTTGCAAATATTTTCTCCCATTCTGTAGGTTATCTCTCCACTTTATTGTTTCCTTTGCTGTGCAGAAGCTTTTAAACTTGATGCAATCTCATTTATCTATTTTTGCTTTGGGTGCCTGTGCTTTCGAGGTCTTTTTTTTTTTTTTTTTTTTTTTTTTTTT